>JAHWXV010879720.1:0-14206 GCA_024586415.1 Phrixothrix hirtus
CAAGCTTATATATATATATATATATATATATATATATATATATATATATATATATATTGTATATATATATACTGAGGAACCAGTAGTTGCACTTAAAGCATAATTGTGGTCAACAAAAATCGACTCATAGGCTACAAAAATGTACATCTACTGCGCACCTGTATTCATCAACGTCGGTAATCATAACTTCGAATTTGGGCCACTGCGCGAAGTAAACATTATCGTAGGGAGATTCTATGGAGTGAAACTACTGGTTTCTTAGATCTATTCTGTGATAGAGGCAAGGGTGGGTTTACGAAGGCGTGGCATTTATCTCAGGGAACCCCTCGAAACCTGGCAAGCAGCTCCAGGGATGGAACCCAAGACTTCCAGAATACTGTATCCTAGCTCGGTGGATTATTTAAAAATATTTCCAGTTGTGGAAGTCTTTCATTACTAATTATGATGGATGATTTCTATTTGTTGGTAAAATTGCCAAAATATCTTGGAAGCCATTGTCTCATCGCGCCTTATTCTTTTTAGCGTTTTCCGCTAATTATCCCATGATTTTCTTGTGTGCATAAAATATGAAAATATTTTAAATTTGGCTATATGTATTCTAAGCAACACATCTAACAATCTAAAATCCTCTGGATTGTAAGAAATGTTGCCTATTTTGGAACCCTCACGGAAAACGAGGTTAATAAAATGGACATATAATGTTTTAATACATGTAATTGAAATTTCAGATTTGAATCCTGTATGAACATAAATTTTATAGGGCAAACAATTATACAGAGTGTATCTATCATAAAGTAAAGTTAATAACATTTTTTGATCAAAGTTGAAATTTTAAAAAATTTAGCTGCACGTTTTCAGAGCAGTACGCTAGTTATTTATTAGCCTAAATGAAGGCAAATCATATGGAATCTAGCATTCATTTAATTTATGTTGATCGTGTTTATTTTAAACAATTCTCAACAATCTACATTTTTGATAATAAACCTAATTTAATTTGTCTTTCATGTTTTAATTTTATTACCTTTGTTATAGCCAGCATTATTTTAAGATACAAATTGTTGGTTCAAATTAATAACTAAGATAAAAGAATGAAATAATTGTGGATAATTAAATATTTTAATGTTTAAGAGAAAGCTTATTTAACGTAACGGAAATGCAAGTGTTAATTGATATTTAATAATTGCAAGGTATTTCCCGTCAGACAAACAATAGTTAGAAAACTGGTTATTGAATTCTACATTATCTTTCCTTTTTGTAGAATAAACGACATTTTAGCTGTCAAATAGCAAAATCATAGTTCAATAAAACGCAAGGTCTATGAAAAAAGTTAATTGTTGCCACTTCAGTTTTCGTGCAAGATTACTGGAATTAGATTCCAGCGGTAACAGAGTTAGGTTCTATTTCGAGACCCGTGCAAAACGCTGTAAAAACTAAGTGATTAATTTAATAAATAACCGCTACTTTATTTTAACTAAAATTAAGACTATTCGATTATTAAGGTAGGAGATTAAATTATATTGAATGCGTTGATAAATTAGTATCAAACCTAATCCAACTAATTGTATGATCTTTGTCAAACCAACTTTTATTATTTATTGTTGCAGTGCTAAAATCTTATATTTAACCAATAGCTTCAGTGGTGATAATTGGTAAATAGTACTGTTTCCTACAAGTGGGTAACATTTAAGTGCGATTTGCCCTATGCAATATTAAATAATTTATACCACAAAATCACTTTCTGGGTAGTGCAAATGCAGTAAACCAACTACAGGTCCAAAACACTGCTTGGTAATCAAAAACTGAAGAATTATTTAGGTTATGTGGCGAGACTATTAGCGTGGGTAAAAACATCAAACACATTTCATCTTCAATGCTTTCGGATTTTTTTCTATATTATATCTAGAAAAATTGTTGCCCGTAATGTTTAACATACCGTGGTTAAAACCACGAACGTATTCAATCTCGATATGTTTGCTTTTTGTTCAAAACTTTGTTAGCTAGTAACAACACGAGAACGAATTTGTGATAAAAGTACGAGCTGAAGGCTGTTTTTATTCTGTCAAATTGTTTCCAGCGGGAAATTTTTGCATCTAAACTGATATAAATCTAAATTTATCTATAATTTCATTAAAGATGAAAGTATTCAAAAAGGAATGGGCACAATTTTAGAAAAATTTTCAAATGGGACCGGGGATCGAGCCACCGGTGTGAAGACAGCCACGGTTTTATATCTGGCAACACTGCTTCGTAACTGCATATAATAGAATAAATGTCTCAAATTTATTTCGCAGTATTGCACATGTCCAAATATTGTTATATATGACATTATTTAAGGAATGTACCAGATTTTCCATTCATAGTCCATAAAGGGGTAACTCATCCCCACTTTTTTACTAATACATGTCCGTTAAATTTTATTGCGGATTATTAATTATTGAATTGAATACATTATATCAATGTAATTAGTTATTTGCCACCAACCGTCCTTAAAAGGGTAGTGCACCCCCACTTTTTATTAAGCAATAGCCGTTACATTTTATTACGGATTATTAATTATTGAATTGAATACATTACATGATTGTAGATCGTCGCTTGCCACCAACCGTTCTTAAGAGGGTAGTTCACCCCCACTTTTTATTAAGCAATGGCCGTTAAATTTTATTACGGATTATTAATTATTGAATTGAATACAATACATGATTGTAGATCGTCGCTTGCCACCAACCGTCCTTAAGGCGATAGGTTCTCGCCTCTTTTTTAGGGAGATATCCGTTAACTTTTATGCCGTATTATTAATTATGGATTTGATTAAATAATTTTATGTTCTGCCCAAGTAATCACAAATCTATGGAAAATTTTCATCTGATTAAAGTGATACACAGGGTTTTTCATGTAACCCGTTAATTAAATATATTTTGAAGTTCGCGTAGATGTTTAAAATTCAAAATCTGTTACTAGTAGTAACTCATTCCAATATTTTCAAATAAAATATTTCGAGTTATTGGTCACTTCGGGTTATACCCGAAATCGAGATAAACACTCACTTTAAATAGAATGTCGCATTTTTTTCTTTTGTTTTGATTCTACTCGATTTTTTAAATTGCTAGAGTGAATATATTTTATGACAAAAAATTAACGGTTCTCGGGATGTTTCAATTTCTTTGATAATTTTCTCATTTGCTTTATAACTTTCAGATCTGTGTATTTAGAATATTACTGCCAATATTTCAATAAAGCTTTTATCATTTAGGAATGCTACGTTACAGGTAACTTTAAAAAATGGACTTTATTAAAAATTTCACTATTGTGTATAAAAGCTCTGTTCTTGAAAACGGTTAGAGGTAGGTAGGTATAGCGAATTAGCTCACGTAGAAATTAATGTTCTATCTATCAATCTAATAATATATGGGCTGTTTCATTTGAACAAATTGCCTTTTTAAGGCCTGAAAATGCTCAAGTTGAACGTTACATTTTGAAGTCACTATATGCATACTTGATTTGAATCGGGTTACACTGTATAAACATCACTATTGTTTAATAACTGATGAAAACTTCATTGAAATGTCAACACTAATGTTCTAAATACACAGCTCTGAAAATGAAACAAATTACAAAATTATCAAAAAAATTAAAATATCCCTGGAAGCGTAAATTTTTCTGAATAAACAAACCCACTTTAAAAAATCCTCTAAAATCAAAACGGAAAGAAAAGTATGACTTGCTGTTTACAGTAAATAAGTTGACGCTAATTTCCGATATAACCGGGAATGATCGATGACTAAAAATATTTTATTCGGAAATACACCCATACCAAATTTTAAATTTTGAATTTTTATGAAACGTTCAAAATATTTTTTTTGTATTCGATTTTTAAAATCCATAACCAAAAAGTGGTATATAAAAAACATAAAACTTTAGGATTTAATACCTAATTTGACAGCCGTCACAAATAACCTTAAAATTTACAGATTAGTGTTTTTTTTCTAAAGATGCCTGAACAAATACAAAAAATTTTATTCGATACTTATGCACTGTAACATTTCAGTCTCTTGATTTTCTTTACTGAATTCGGCTTAGTTCGTCGTTCTGTAAAAATCGGTCTCTGGCCTAAAATATGGGGTGGGCAGCGCACTTGTATCGTAAACTGCTATAACGAACAGGTTACCTGAAAATCCATGTTTTTATTTTAATCCATACATTTATGTTTATTTTATTACACCTTTTATACTTATAAACGCTTTATAGCGTACCTGTATTTTGTAAGGATTTACAATGCCCGTACTTTGTCAGGATAAGCAAAAGGGGGTTACGTTTACCATGTAATTATCATCTTAAAGGCGGTTGATGGAACATAAGGATCTATTGCGATGTAATGAATTCAATTCAATAATTGACAATCCGCAAATTTAACGGACATGGTTTAATAAAAAAAATAATGTATTGAATTCAATAATTAATAATCCGGTATAAAATTTAACGCACATCGCTTAATAAAAAAGTGGGGGTGCACTACCCTGTTAAGGACGCTTGGTGATAAATAACGATCTACATCTATATAATGCATTCAATTCAATAATTAATAATCCGTAATAAAATTTAACGGACATCTCTTAATAAAAAAGTGAGGGTGTACTACCCTCATAAGGACAGTTGGTGCCAAATAACTATCTACATGGGTATAATGCACTCAGTTCAATAATTAATTATGCGTAATAAAATTTAACGGACATTGCTTAATAAAAAAATGGGAGTGCACTACCCTCTTAAGGACGGTTGGTGGAAAATAAGGATCCATATCGCTATAATGTACTCAATTAAATAATTAATAATCCGGTATAAAATTTAACCGCCATCACTTAATAAAAAGTGGGGGTGCACTACCTTCTTAAGAAAGGTCAGTGGCAAATAACGATCTATATCGATATAATGAATTAAATTCAATAATTAATAATCCCCAATAAATTTTAACGAACATCGCCTAATAAAAAGTGGCGGTGCACTGTCCTCTTATGGACAGTTGGTGGCAAATAACGACCTAATAGGTATAATGTATTGAATTCAATAATTAATAATCCGATATCAAATTTAACGGACATTGCTTAATAAAAAAGTGGGGGGCAACTACCCTCTTAAGGACGGTTAGTGGCAAATAACGATCTATATCGATATAATGTATTCAATTCAATAATTAATAATTGGCAATAAATTTTAACGGACATTGATTAGTAAAAAAGTGCGGGTGAGCTACCCCTTTATGGGCTATGAATAAAAAATCTAGTACCTCTCTTAAATAATGTTATATATAGCAATATTTGGGCATATACAATACTGCGTAATAAATTTTAGACATAATTTTATTAGACACAGTTACGAAGCAGTATTGTCACATCTAAAACCGTGGCTGTCTTCATACCGGTGATCGAAACCAGGCTTCCAGATTTGTACTCTGGCGTGTTATCAATTATACGACCGCCCCAACCTACGGCTCCTCTGCAAATTTTTCTTCAAATGTGCCACTGTGAATAGGATTTATAGGATGTTTACTATCTCTAAAGACCATTAGGTGAGCTGCCATTCCAACAGATTCACACCTGGGGTTAATACATATATTGAAATATAAAGCTAAAGAGAGTTAGGCTCTAAATTAAACATACAGTTTAATCGGGTTCGATCCCCGGTCGCTTCAGTAAATTTTTCTAAAATTGTGCCCATTCCTTTCTGAATACTTTCATCCTCTATTTGTCTACTGTACCGCAATTAGGTATTTTAAGCCGTGTATTAATTAATTTAATTAATACACAACATCTTTCCTTAATTTCTATAATTTCATTCATTAAAAGTTATAGGATTTAATCTGTATAAATTTTTTTTATTATTATTGCTTGTGGCTGAGACTTTGTGATGCAGAAATTCTCTCGGACCTCTTGGCTTCAACTACTATAGCCATTTTGCCGTGCCTACTAGAATTTCGCCGAATCTGAAATTCACGCCAGTAGAGATTTTCAACGTGCCAAATGTCACACTGACACAGGACCTACGATTTTACTTCCTATCCGAAAAGAAGGCGTCAATCGAGTTTGAATCCGCATCTCTTGGGCGTGGAGGCAACATACTAACCACTACATCAATCGAGACCGGCTTGTTGCAATATTATTATTTTGTATTTGTCATACAGCATGCCTTATAAATAACCTCAAATTTCATCAAGGAGTGAAACATACAGTAATGCAGGAACAAACAAGTACACCAAACTGCAAAAATTCCTTTTATTATTTCTTTATTTGTGGATTAGAATTTCGAACAAACAGTTACATTTACTTGCAACCCTAGTACAATGTTTTTTCCATAAAATTATAAAGAATCATCACAGATCTAGTCAAACTTGAAATATTTCTTAGACATTTATTATTTAAAATATTTGAAGTGACTCCTCAAGGCGTTCCAACGCCTATTTAATTAATTTTCTTCAATTCAATTTTAAGGTGTTACATTTAAGATGGTTTGGATCCCGACCCTATGCTTAATTTTCAGCGCAAAAGAAGCACGGGGAAGGTAGTACACGCCGGTTTTGCGTTGTGTTTTTAGCGTTTAACTGTTAAGGACGTTTGCCACTCTAAAATAACAAGCTGGGCACTTTTTACCTAACTTTTTGTGAATTATCTTTATCCTTCTAAAGTCTTTCTTCCCAGCAAGGTTATTTGGGAGGGATACAGAATCAAAAGCAGTTCACATTGGTAAACAAGCCAACCGGAACTAAGTTTACAAGTCATTGGTATTTATCGGAATTGCTTTCTGGAGGGGCTATTTTATTATATTTATCTAATATCTGCGTTTAAATACCTTTGCCTTTAAGTAACTTTATTGTATCTTGTGCCATAGTAGTCTGTTATCTGTAGCATTGTTGCCAAGTGCATGTGTTACTAAATCTTTGTCAAACAGTTAATTGTCTTGAATGTGTAGCGCAATTGTTGTCTGCTATTAATGTTATGAGAATGATAATCTATCTTTGATAATTAATAACTACAGGCGCGTAAATTCTGTTAACAACTTTTGATAATTATTTTTGTATCTTATTTGCTTAGAATTTTACGAGACTCTTTCAAATTATAATTGGTTTTCAAAATTGGGATTTATTATTATTAACTTTCCTTTGACTATCAAAGTTTGGGACTTGACAAATGTTTGTTTTATAAACCAATTTAAATTCATTTATACATTGTAATTTGAATAATTGTCTAATATCAGTATCTAATCTAGTCTCACGTGACTGACACTGCGGAATTATCGTAATCAGTTTTGCTGAAACTATTTACTTGTGGCGCCTCTTTTCTGATTTTCTTAAAACGACACTCGTTATTAAAAAATATTTTACAACCTACTCACATACTTCAAAGTATTCAGTTATCTACATTGAGGACCTCAATTTACGCTCCTGACCACGTTCGTGTAAGTACTACATTTAGTAAAAGATTAACCCATTAATCACTTGCACTCATTGTCTGGCAGAGCTCACGTATTACATTTTTGATCATTCACTAAATTTTGCTTTTCCAGCTTTCCTTACATTACTTTGAATTATACTTCTATTGTAGTTGCGCTTATTATTGGTTTGTTGTTTATTTATTTATAATACAAGCATTTTAAAGTACACGATCTAGATGATCAAGTACCTTGCGTATAAACTTTATCATATAACACCCTTAAAGCACCAAGATACTTGTGTATTCATAATTTTATGTATATTGGGACACTCGTTTAATGCTAACTGAAAAAATCTGGATTTTTCATTCTCCATTCATTAATAATAATTCTGATTTTAGGTTTAAAATACACACTACTTGTTAAGCAGCCCTACTGAACCCAGAGGCAACAGACATTAGTAATGTAATTTGTTGAGTTAAAAGATTGAAGTTAAAACGGTAAAATCAATGTTTTTGTTAAATAGTGACAATTTATCACTGATAACTTGTAAAATGGTACAAAAGGTGGCGCACGATATCTAGAAAAAACGTGCCAAGACTATTCCGAAGCAAAACTGACATGAGTACAAAGTTAAAAATAAAATTACGTCAATCTTGGGGTCTGATATAGGTCAGCATATCCTCAGTGCAGGTTAGAGTGGGCTCATTTGAAAGGTGTCCGTTCGTTACTAGATTTCCAGTATTCAAAAATGTTAATAACTTCGTAAGTACACCATTCCAGTTTGTCTACATTTCGAAAAGTCGGAAAAAGAACTGCTGATTAATCCACCCAAGGGAAGCGAAGAAAGCTCAGATATGTTTGCATGCGGCTGTTGTCAACTGCAAACGTGCGCTCAACACCTAGTAATAATTAATATCAATTTGTGCATTAAATTGTTACCTAAAAAACATTGGTAATGTTGTCTGCCAACGAGCATAAATTCAGAATTTTTATAATAAATGAATGGCGAAATCATTGCAGGAGCTCTGAAATGGTTTCTTTAATTAACAAAAAAAACACCGATCCCAATGTTTTACAGAGAACTTAATTGTGAAAAAATTGAGAAACGTAACAAGAATATTGCGATATCGTATTCTTAAGATTTGTGTCTCCGTTTTGTAACAACATAATGTACTTTATAAAATTTTCTTAGCATTGCTATTTCGTTATAATCCGGATGAATTGTCTTTGAATATAGTTAAATTTCAAACAATCAATTTTGTCGATTTAAAGAGCAAATTACCGGAAAATTACTCACCGAATTACAAAGGTAAATGAGCTCATTAATATTTGGGATTTATCCTAAATTCAGGAGACACTGATACTCTCGATGTGAAAACCCATTTCCTTAAAACTCAATGAATGAGATTTGAGAGAAAAAGATCAGTTTCAATCATTCGAAAATCGTAAAATAAATCTATTATTAAAATAAAATGAAATCGTCTAGAACGAAATTGCCCAGTAGAAAGTGAACTGCTAAGTTACCATTTCCTAATTATTTTTTCTAACCGTTCTTCAGAAATATTACTCAATTTACTTGTAAACAATTTTTCATCTATTGATTTTTGGATGTTCTCACTTTTAATAAGCTTTTGACGGGAAATATTCCAATGTTCTAACCAAAACCAAATCTATAGAAATACACCCCCAAGTACGATTTGTCAGTTCAACGTAGACATATCTTTGCAAAAAACAACGTTATACTTCACGTGAAGAACGTTTCGTTGTACGTCATCAAATTCGTCGTTAGCTTGTTATAAAATCCTAATTTTAAAAATTGTAACCGAAATTGTTTCATACCTACAATTTGTGTAATAGACGTCTTTGTGACGTTAAGATATAATCAAGGAAGTAAGCCCGCCGTTTTTAAAAATGACTACATAAAATCAGGCTCTGCTAGTTATAGCAATTTTGTTTAAATATTAAAATAAACTTCTATAGAATATGAGTCAAGAAGTTGTAAATCGAATTTGGCCATGACCTCCTGTCCTACCACAAATGTTTGCAGTGATATAATCTTATACGATCTGCAGAAATTTTTGCTAAATCTTAATAAATAAAAACTATTGCGAAGTGTTCTTTTCTTTGCCTCACCTTGTATATAATTTAAATTGGCGTTTATTTTGTTAAATCTATGAGGAGTGTTTTTAGTTAAAAATAAAATGATTGACAAAAATCGTAAAATAATCCAATAAAATTCTAAAATTTTGGATAATTTGTTGTTATGACACACTTCGTGCGAACGTTTAAATAACAGCGGAGGATATTTCCCTACTTTTGAGTTGCGTTCCCTTGCGAAGTATTTGACTGCAGTTTCCAGAAATGGTCCCGAAGTTGTAACACCCAAGTCTAAGGAATGTCAGTAGCACTGGAACGCCGAGCTAGTTCTAACTCTTCCTCGTCTCGGAGAATTCTTGCAATTATTCCGCTTTTTCCTAATTAACTTCTTAGTCCAATGACCATACTGGAACGATTTCGCGATTCAATATTTTGAATTCTTACAATGAATAATGGCCTGCTGAACATTCATTCACCTGCGATAGTTGAGACAATTACGACACAGGCGATATTTAATTAGGACGAGCATTCCTATGCTCAGGCCATCAGATAGTAAATTGTATGCGTAGTGGACTTTCTTCCTGCATTTATCTATCTAAGCTTTACTCGGTGTAACACGTGTACAAATCCATCAGTTATAATCATTATTCCTGTAATGTTACCTTGGACAAAATTGTAATATTTCATTTATGAGTGTTATGTTGGTCAACCAAGGATACAAATTACCTACATTTTAATTTGTCTCAATGTGACTTCCCAATATGTTAATTTCTAAGAAACTGTGGCGTTTATTTGTGTATATCCTATGTAAAAGACGAACTGATTCAAAATATGACTTTTGCTTATTAGTCTATCTTTCACTCATCAATTAATTAGCCATATCAAAATCTACTTCACTGATAAGTGGTTATGTCCCCTAAAAATGCAAGTTTAAGTAATGGAGTGTTTTCGTAAAGGTATTGCAAAGACAATGTATTATTGAAGCTCCCCATTGCACGAAATCTATACTAGCTCACAGGCCTTTTCATTATTAGATATCCTGTGGATGCTTGCATTTGTATCCCTACTTTTTCCTCGTTTTCTGCAGATTTCAGTTGGGAAAATACATTAAGTCGTCCTACTTTTCTTCAATTGAGCTGGCGGCTCTTCGGTAAACGTCCACCAGCTTTCGACCCCAATTTAGCAATACTGACGGTTTAGACTGTGGCATATTTTTCCCAATTTTTCATAAGTGTTTGTCGAAATAAGTAAAATTGTAAATAGAAAATTCTAATAGAGGTCAATGGTTATTTCACACACATGGTGCCTTAGTCAGGATCCAAATTTAAGTATAAAACATCTAGGAATGTCTGCCTGTCAGAAATTTAGTTTCCAATTAGGCATAAGTAAGGGTCTTTTTCTTTGCGGATATTATTTCTATACATTTATCGTACATGGTTTTACGCGAAAACCTATGTTTGACGCATCAATATACTCAAATATCAACACGAAGAGTTAAAAATTAGAGTCAATAGTACTTTGGACCTTTCTCATCTTGGAAAATGACTTTATGCACCGTTTTTGCTTATAAGTCCAAAATGACGGAACAAGGTTAGAATAAAATTGCGTTAATTTTGTAGATCTGATAAGGATAGGTGAGCTTAGCTTCAATTGATGTCTTTTATACCAAAAGATATCTGCAGTAGTCATAAAAATGTAAATGAGTCACCAAGGGCTCAATTCCAGTTTACGTAAATTTCAAAAAGTAGCAAAAACTATTGCTGCAAGGAAGCATCCCGAGGAAAACGAAAGAATTCCTTGATTTAGTAAATAACATTTTACACAACACTGATCACAAAAATCAAATATTATGTTGAAGATTACGGGACAAAATAGTTGAGTTCGTATCAGTCTGCAAATTTGACAACTGAATTTTATGAAATGAAACGAATTCTAAAAACGGCATGCTTTATTACGCAGCAAAAGATACCTTCTTTCGAAGCCGGTGAACCTGTAACCCAAAGGTAAGTAGTATTAATTATTTACTTAAAACATATTAAAACCAAAATGTTCATATAATTTGTGATAATGTCCTACCAACAAGGCGTACGAAAATATCAAATTGCACACGGTTGAATTTTAAATAGATAATACGTAGAAAGGATTTTAAAGTGCTTGCAAAATCTAAAATAATCACGTCCAAATATTTAGAATTAAATTAAATTATCTCTTTCAGAAGTTTGCTGTGACAACTGATTAATTGTAACGTATTTTCACGCTTATCATTATAAGAAACACAAGTGAGGCGACCTCTACCATGCGTGCGTTTCCGCAGGGGAGACATACGTATTTTGGCACCTTGCTTGACGGGCGGCCCAGCGCAGCCTTAGCGAAACCGCTGACCAAACCGGGACGGAGATCCTCTGACAACTCCATCGAATCTGGATACTCTCATCGGCACTATCCGTTATCTCCATGCCTCTAAACTGGACCACGACATGTCCCCTAACGGTAAGTGGAAGCTGTAGTAGGCTGACGTCTGAAATTATCTATTTGAAGGCTAGCCGCCCGGGTCAGCTTGTCAAAGTCAATCAATGTTCCACAATCACACTGGTAGAGGCAAGGGCTGAAAGCGGTAGTCTTGGTAGGTATCAATAAGGTAGACACTGAATTGATGGCAAGTTCGTTAGCCAGACTTCTGCTTGGTACCCATAACGGTATTTGGAGCGCGAGCCATTCGCATTGTAAAACTCGGTAGGAGTTGTGAAAGGGAACGGATGTTTGCGGAAGGCAATTGTAGGCGCTAAAGCGTTACTCAGGCCCAATAGTGGCCTGAAAATCAATGTCCGATATAGAATTTGTACGTATCTTCTAATCCGGAGTCCTCTGCCAGCTCCTTTGAGGAGACCTCTGGATAAGTTCTACATCGAAATGAATACCATGAGGTCGGCACCAAGCCCTTCGTCGTGCTTGCGCAGCGAGTGCCGACTCGAGGGAGCACTGATTTCAACGCAGATGGCGAGTATACGACGAAGTTTCCAATTATATGTGCGTTGCCTGGCAATATCCGGAATAAATATAAAACAAGTTTAAAAATTCTATTACTATGATAACGCACTCAAGTGCTACAGAATCATTTTCGCCACACATTATTTGCTATAATTACTCAATGCAATTCGGACCTTAAGTAACCCGAAAACGATTCGCGATATTGAAATGCAATTTTCATACTGATTATCAGTAACAGAGATACAGATCCATTTTATAATCAAGAGTGTTAAAATGCGCTTCACGCCTAAAATGTTTGGGAAAAAACAAGCAGGTCACTGCTTTCCCGAAAAATTAACAACCAGGCACGGAAGCTTCGATTTGAGGAATAAATCATAGATGGTTCTCAAAAGTTTCGTCAAAGAGGAGTTCCAAGAGACAAAGATTGCTATATTAATATTTAGAGGAATAACTTCGAAGGTGATAGCAGGTATGATGGGTTCTTAATTTTTTAGAGTAAAAAATATTGAATAGCGCCATGACAATTAAAGTTTTTGATAGCTTCTTTCATTGATATGTTTACAACAATTAGAATTCTTTGCACTAACAGCGTTTTGCACTTTTTTCCAGATCAATTAAAAATGGTACTGCAACAAAACTCATAAATTGTAATTTAACAATTTATTTCACGTTTCTATTATTCACAATTTTTATAAAATCTTAAGAATACTTTCGAAAATTCTAGAATTTGTGACTCACTTCTGAGTGCGTGAAATTCTTATTACGATCATTATCAGATCAAGCTTCTCTTGATCACTGCAATCTTGTAATTGTAGTCATCATTATAAGAGCTTGTTTCATGTTAATGATGGGCCTTCATGCAGTTCGGCAAAGCTGAAAATGAACCCTGGTGGAACATATGCGACGCCATCTGCTGGTTGTAAACCCTACCCAATAGAGTTTCTGTCATCAATTTAAATTGAGATAACTTTTCTACCACTATTCAAAAAACACATGGTACCAACCTGTTACAGGAATTTTTCCGTTACAATTATTTTGCGCTACCGACCTATTTAGCGGTTATGTTGATTTTCGCGTTGTGATAAATTTCCCGAACTGTTGTGATTGTCATACTAACGCCACGATTATACTTCGCAACAAGCCCGTTATGGTTCCTGGCGGTACTAGTACTATTATGAAACGGAGTAAAGGTTTGGTATTAAATTGTCGTAATTGATTAATAGTTGTTGTTAGAGCAAAAAATAATGTATGATACATGATCGTGAAGTGCCTGTTATAAGCCACTTACCGATCTTTATTGTAATTTATTTGAATATTTTAAAAGCGGTCATTAAAAGAAAATTTTTAGAAGCATTAGTTTTTAAGTTAAACAACGAAAATTTTACACATGTGACTATTTTTTTTGTATAGCATCTGTTTATAATTATGGTTTCATTTAGTTATTACCGTGATGAAAAGTGCAATTATACTCGAAATATTAGTTTAATAAATAAATGCAACCCTCACAAATTGTTCCTAACATAAGAAATCAGATTTTTGTAGATTGTTAACATGTTGGATTTAAACCGTAGTTCGATTGCCCTCTTTTATATCATCCAAGGGTCAATCCATGTCAAATCATCCATGGCATGCAACCCACGTTCTCAGAATGTCATGAAATTTTTTATATGTGTTCTACTTCCCATTCTTATTATTCATA
>JAHWXV010880078.1:0-10424 GCA_024586415.1 Phrixothrix hirtus
CAGATGTAGGTATACAGTGTGCATGCGCACGACACCGTCCGCAGCGCTGCAGCGGAGGAATTTCAAAACGGTACTTACTTAAAAAACATGCCTCGTACTTATGTTTTGTGTTTTTATTAGTACTTTAGTGATATTCTTATCCAAATCTGGCTCTTTAAAGGCATATTGTTACAAGAAGCTCTTATGAGGGGCGCTTACATTTAAACGAGTATCAAGTGGCCGGGAGCGTTAAAAAATAATGAATAGAAGAAATTATATTTATAGTCGGTAGTATCGAGTTGGCGGATATGAAAATGTCAGATTTCGCATATGTTCATCATTTTGGGCAATATCGGTTTAGGTTTGCTTTAATAACCAAACTTGTAACATAAATCAGTTAATTCTTTGAGTTGCAATATTGTCATTCTCGATGTGTGCGGTGTGATGTGTGATGTCTGCGTCATGTAAGGGGTTAAGTCTTTATTTATTTGGGAGAGTTGTACGCTGTACTTGCAATTTATCATATATTTCTCTAATATACTAGCAGTATCTACCCTACGCAATGCTTTCACCAGTAGGTAAGAATGAATAGTGCATTATATCGCGTACACCCATCAAACTATTATAAGAACTCTTCGTGCATGAAGTGTTTGCTTTTGACCATATCTGGGAGTGTCGTTTTTGTCTAGTTATTGAGAGCTTCTATTACAGTTGTACAGACCCCATTATTCGTGGCATCTCACTATTCCATTCGAAAATGGCCCACGGTTGTTCCTTGCCAGATGTGAAAAAAATGAATTAGTCGTTCCAGTTTGTTTCTCGTCATAAAGTCATGTCGAACCCACTTATCCATCCTTTTAACTTTACCGATGGCTTGTAGATGCCGTAATGCTATAGTGTAGTCAACATTTAATTTACCTACAAGTTCTGTAGATATTGTATATGGAACCTCCTCTACAGAAGCCTTCAAAACTTATTGTTAATTACTGTTTCCGGCTTTCCGCGGGATTCACCTTTAAGCGATTGACCTACGTTACAGTGCTTTTGGGATTAACATGTCCTACAGTGCGTTCGCTAATGGTATAATCCCCGCATTGATTCCAAATTTAAATTCATATCGTATTATAATATTTATTTTCTGAGGTTGTCATTTGGTAGTCGATAAATAACAAACAAATAAATAAATACCAACATACTAGAACAAACTGTTGCTCACAGTTACACAGTGGCCAACTCAATCAACTCTCTTACAGCTTATTGATTAGTCGCAATATGACTCTGTAGTTGGATTCAAACTAACTTGGGTATAATTCATCCATAAATAATGTTATAAAAATAAAGCCTGTAATATATTGGTTTTAGAAGACTTCTACAAGTTCAATAATATAATTCTATTATACATTTAATACCATGATGTTAAAAGGTATATTATATTCTTAAATAAATTTCGTTGTTAACCTAAATTTCTAAGTTTATATGCGCCAATCTTTTTAGTTAATTCGTTTACTGTTTAAACAGATTTTTTCAAAATTATAAATGTCTATAGCACTTAACTTTTATGGGCAAGTTAATATTACGTTTTATATTAATTAAAAAACGAAATTTTTAGTTTATAGGTTAAATGTGTTTTGCAATAAGGATTTAAAATCCCAAGCCCAGTTGCAAGCTGCAACTAGTATGGCTATCGATAAAATTTTGAACTAAAATGCAATTTTATGGATCTCATTTAGACGTACATCGTTTGAACCTTAATTCATATGTTTTTTAAGTGTGAAACATAACTAAGTTAGTTTAAATCCAACTATAATTGGGTGGTATTACATGTCGTATTTTCTCACCCCCGATTTCATCATCTATGCGATTGACGTTCGTTTGTCTGGTTTTATGTAACGTCATAAATCTAGTGTGGCACTTAACCAATAACGTTTTCTTTTTTAAGAAATGACCAAATAATAATTCCGTGCATCATTTTAACCTACATAACATTACGACATTGGAAATTTATTAGAAACTACAACTTCATTTTTAATGTAATAATGTAAGTTAATTTTCTTAATTGGTTTTAAGGCAAAATTAAAATTTATTTAAATTTACAAGCCGGAGCCAAAACTCACATAACCATATTCTGATTAGGTATCAGAGTAACTAATTATCCTATGCTTTCCAGGTAGGTTGAACTCTAGTTAATTTAAATCACGACTAATGAAGATGCGTTTGGTAAATTGAAAAGAATCCAATAGGAGCTAGTGACAACGAATTAACTGAGATGGAGATGAATAATAATGAGCATATCAATATTAAGATTATTAATTATATTTATTTAAGTCTTAAACACTGTTTTTATTTCTACTAGAGATCATTCTAATAAATAAGTATACAGTGATATCATTTTTATTTGTCGCATTTAAAATTTTTTCAACTAATTAATCAATAATTGTAATTAGTTTTTTGTAAATGACAAACGTCGGAGTATCTGTTTTGACATTTATGAGAAAATTGTTCAAATTCTTCAATAAAGAAAATTTAAAATGTAACAAGTGTGATGCTGCCATATATACTTTTTACATGAAACGGTCCCTACTATTGCGTCAAGGAAACACTTAACAAGTAAGTAAATCTGCAAATTACACACTTTAATGCTGAACCGTGAATCCAAGATTACCTGGTGGAAACTTTGCAACGGAAATTCTTTCATTTAGCAACACAGATAACCGATTACAATCGAATTTCCTTTCACTGAATATTCACATATTCAGACTGGAATTGCCAAAACAAACACAATTTTTGTGGTATTTTACGCTGAACTGTTCAAACCTTCTGAGTGATATTCAATATTCTGCTGAACATTTAATATTGAATTTACTATGTTCATTACATTTGACATTTAGTTGATTCTTTCCATTAATACGAGTTTTCACTATAGCGTACATTATTCTAGGGTATCTCACCCGTCTGCTAAATTTTAACAGAAGTTCAGTATTTCTATTAATAGGCCAATTTTTGAAATATCTAAGAATATGAAGTTCGTAGGTAACGTCATAACTAATTCATTTACTGCATGTTAGCTAATAATGTATTCATCATATTCTACCAAAATTCTACTGAGTACCACCTATTTCTATTAGCGTACGCCAGTCATAGGATCAATTAATAAATAATGAAATATCTATATATCATATTAACAACAGAAAAGCTTTTGAATGTAGATTTAATAGATTGACACAGAACTTTTTCAGCGCAGTTAGGTTGTTTCTAATTTTCTAACGTGTAGTTTCTCATTCAATTATGAAATAATTTAATAATAAATTACTAATAATGTAATAATAACGTCTATAAACAATGTATTACTATTCATTTATGATAATCTGTTAAAAAATAGCCCTGAGCTGTACATTATATAAATCTTTCATTATTATACGCTATAAGAGTCCGGATTTTGTATATTTCCATACTTGTCGGTATATGAATAAATCTGGCTACTAGGGCACGTAAAAATAGTATAACTTCACATTTAAATAATTGATTAAACTGGCATTTAAATTATATCTAGGTATGTTTGTTTTATGTAAATTAAGGAATGTTAAGGAATATTCGCACTAATTTTCAAAACTAAAATGTTTCAAAGTGGCTATATTTTACTAAAAACTAATAACATTACATTTTTTTGCTATTAGTTTAAAGTTCATCGTGTTTACAGTTAGAAGTTCATTCAACAGAAAACTGTATCTTGGGTACAACTTGATATTTCGTTATTTATAGTTTAAAACGTTTTCTTTTTTTAAATCCTTGCCCTGTCTTATCCGGTATATCATTTATGGAAATGTCATAAATTTTTGACTTGTTTTTAAAAGAAATCTGATGTAACTATGAACACGATTTAACAATAATTTAATTTTTTAATAGCAGGATAGTACGTTACAAGAAAATTAGCATAAAATATCATTTTTGAATTACTTATAATTATTTTATCATCCTATATGGACTAAGATTATGCATTTAAGTGTTTTGAATTGTTTATTTAAGAGACCTATATGCCCGTTGATAACGTAATTCCAATGCAGCTCCCTTAAAAATGGATAAAATTAAATGCAGTTTTCGACATATTATTCAGAAAAGAACCAAATATTTGGGATAGCTATCGTTTTGCTTTAAATGCCTATATTTTTTATTTTGTGAGTCAAAAATGTTAAATTTTGTATTATAAAGTTTGTCCCAAAGTAAGGAATGTACTTAGGGATATTATGTAAAAAGTCAGCCCTACATGACCAAAATTAAAAGAGCAGCTTACGAATTTCGAAAAAACTTTCATACCTATGCAGACAACTGCGCAACCTGACTAGGAAACCGCTACAGTGATTGCTATGCATAGGCATATCGTCTTATAACAGGTAACACATAATATAATTTCAGGTTGTATTTTAATTTCGAGTGTAATTTGTGATTGTTTAGTGAGTTGTTTGCATTCAGAACTTCAATGAATATCTTTAAACTAAATTAGCTTAAAAATGGGAATATTACAATAGTTTATAAAAATGTTTTTTTTTGATTATTTTAAATAGTTGTCTGTCAACATGCCAATTTGGTGGGAGGATGTTATTTATTCAACAAATGTACACATATATGTAAGATAAGTACTTACAATATCAATTTTTTGTAAATATATGCATGTAATAAAGATAGCGGATAAAATTTTAATTTTTAACAAACAAATACTGTAAATACCTAATTTTAAGATGAATCATTGTTAGAAATAAGTAGATGCAAGTGTACAAAAAGAAATGTGTAGTTAATACAAATCTAACTTGAAATTTTTCGTTCCTCATTTATTAAAACGCTAAAATGTGATCAAATTTTACTGTAACGTTTAATTTTACAAATATTGTATAATTAAAATAATTTTTCAATTCATACCTAATATAATAGTATATTATATACCAAGGCACTAAGGTGCCACTTTTAATCCCAGGAGAGAAAACAATCTCTCGTGGAATTAAAAAGCACTTTACTCCTGAGGTGAATGCACTAGTTTTTGCACTTCTGAAAAATTTGAAATCAAAAGGGCCGAAGAAGGTGAAATTGCATGATTTTGACATTGACAATTCATTTATCAACGAATGCTTCACCGCAAATACTATTTAAATTTTATTTGCGACGTGCTATAATAGTAACGCTTTTAGCAATATGTAATTTTAATTCGTTAAGTTTTGTTATTACTATAGATTTACTTGGTTTATGCGCCATTTAAAGTATTTTAATTCCCATGGGACTAACGTAAAATGTTTATTCCTTGTGATTAAAAACGTCGATTTAGTCATAGAAACAAGCGACTAAATGTAGGGTTTAATCTCGGAAATGCAAAATAATATATTATGATACAAGATCGGTAAGTGCCTTATAACAGGTTGAGAAACCTGATTTACTAAAGCACTTAACGATCATGTGTCGTACACTATTTTTGCGCTGATGACACTTATCAATCAATTACAATAATTTGATATCAAACCTTTGCTCCGTTTCATAACAGTACTAGTACCGTTATAAACAATAACGTACTTGTTATCATGGCGTTACTATGACAATCACAACATTCGGGAAATATATCGGTGAGTGACAATCAGCATAGCTGGTAAATGTACAAAAGCAGGTCTGATGCTCAAAATATTTTGATATATTTCCCGAACTGTTGTGATTGTCATGGTAACGCCACGAATAACAAGCCCATTATGGTACATAACGGTACTAGTACTGTTGGTTTGATACCAAATTGTTGTAATTAAATTGATTGGATTTTGGCGCATGAAGTACACAATGAATTGAATAATAAATGGAAAATAAAAAAGAGCGAATTTTTCCATACCTCATTATTGTAGGCGAAACTAGTCGAAAGAATTACACTTAATAAATGTTTTATGGACTGAACTGTGTCAATTTCATTATTTTTTATTTTCCATTTGTTGTAATTAGTTGATAGTTGTCAACGCAAAAAATAGTGTACGACACACGGTCGTTAAGCGCCTTAGAACAACAGGTCCCGAAAATTAGAACAACTCGACCCTTGTGGTCTCGTTTTTCCAATTTTTTTCTCGAACTGTTATAAGGCACATACCGATCTTGTATCGCAATATACTACATCCTCATGCCATTTATAATAATAAAAAAAATGCGGTGGTGGAAAACAAAGATTATTTCTGTTATTACTGTTCAATTTCTAAAATTATAGGCGTTGATATTATACTAATGAATTCCCGGAAGGCAGAGCTGACAGAAAATGATATGTATTTCATGCCAAGTAACATAATCTGTACGAACGTACTAATATCATTAGAAAGTAATTTCAGGGACAATCATAGTACAAGAAAGTTAGAAGAAGTAATTGAAATCAAAAGAAATTAGTAAATATTTGTTACATATACAGTGTGTTAAAAAGTTTCGTTTACAATTTTTGAGGACAGATATTATCCTAAAATCGAGCAAAATAGTTTATTACACGTGGGTTGAAAATTACACAAGAGTCCTAGAGTTTTTGAAGAATAATAACAATTTTTTTTCAAAAACGTGAAGCCACGTTTACGTCAGTCATTTAAGAATATTACGTAAATATAGTTAATAATATAAATGTGCAATTTAAAATAACGTAACATTAGAACATAACCTCTAAATTGAATCAATAAGTTGTATTATACGTTTTGGGACTTGCATATTGTAACAAAACTAAGAACAATAGAAACTTAATGAAACATTCCAGGATGTTCCCTATAATTAAGATAGATTATGTAATCACAAATGGCTCATTATTGTAACCAATATGTGTCGATTAAATTCAAGGTTAGCTATGAGTCATGGTGATGCAATTTATTACATTATTACTACGACTAATTTTATTCTTTACTAATGTAGGGGTTTTCCTTAATGTTCTAGACCTTTTCCTTTCTATATAAATAGCGAATTAAAATTCCATTAGTTTAGGTTTAATTAGAATCTTGTCTTGATCCGTAGCTGATATACATAAATAGAAATATATACGTTCATTGTTAGTATATTGTGAAATAAATATTTACATAATTATGTAGTTTTGTTACAATATACTGACTTCCATAAAAATTGAAACACGTGGAATTTTCAGACAATGGCTACTTTGATGAAACAAAGTAATGATTAAAATTTGAATAAAATCTATCTGCCGGTTCGTGTTGTTTTTTTAATTTGTTTGTTTGCACGTAGTTTGAATAAATTTTATAAGACAATTGGGGTTTAATAACTGTTAATTTTGCGAATTATTTACCCACTATTGCCTTCTGAACATTTAAGAATGCCAAAAGATCATCAACGTGAAAATTGTTAGCAATTAAATGGTTTTGTCGTGGCCGTATTATTACCATGAGAGAGGCTGGACCTTCGCTTGGAGATATTGCTGGCTGTGTAAATCGTGATGTTGGAATGGTTGTGAGATGTTGGTTCGGATGATGCGAAGCTGAGTTCAATAGCGTCGCCCGAGATCTAGACGTCTCCGGAGTACCACACATCGTGAAGAATGTCGTTTAAGACTTTTGGTCACAAGAGACAGATTTTCCAAACGCGGTCAATTGCAATAGACTAGATAATAGGTGTAGAACGCAGAATGTTAGTGTCTTCTATTTATCGCCAAATAAAATTTTATGGACTGCATTTGTACCGTCCATTTTTACACTCTGTTGTAATAGTTTCAAATATATTGGAGATGCTATATTTCCATTAATAAAAAACAGACTTGACGGTATGGCGACCAATAATACCACACCAAACATTAATTTTTTGTGTATATTGCGTATGAATGACCAATATCTGCAGTTATGACGATTAACTTATACAATCAAACAAAAGGTGGATTCATTTGCAAACAATACATGGTTCATGAAGTCATCATCCTTCTCTACCTCGTTCATCATTGTCTCGCAAAAATCAGTTCTTCTATCAATCATCTTCACTTAATTCTTGCAGCAAATGAATTTTAAATTTTTGTAACTAATCCCTTTTTAATGCTACGATTCAAAGCCAACTGCTGTATTGAAGTTGTTGGAGTTTTCGTCACATTTAACATAGCATTAAGAGAATTGTCCTCATTTGTAACAGTAATTGGTCACCCTTATTTTGTACGATCTTTAACATTGCCGGTTTCTTGCAAAGTTTTCGTAATGGTTGATTTGGAAATGGGTATTATATCAGGATAGGTTTCATTAAATAAATTTGCTACCTGAGCACAACTTCATTGTCTGTCACAGCGTCGATACTCATACATAGGCAATTTATAATGTAAATATGTACCACTTTCTTCCAAAATATGTACTTTTTAGGTACTCCGAAGTTTCAAAAGTTATCGCTTTCCTACATATGTTCTAAAAACATTTGTACATCATTTTTACTTATGAAACATATCTCATATTAGCAACTACTTTGTTAAAATAGATTGATTTTAATAAAAACATAGGATTAAGCTCCTTTAGTTTTTGATTACCATTTTGGTGCAATTATATATTTGGTTAGTTTTTAAAGAAATATTTTATTAAAACAAAGAGATCGTCAAATATTTCACCAAAAGCCCCTAAACCTTTCAAAAATGCATTGTGTATAACATGAATGTTACATGTACCAATATCAGTAAGTGGTTTGTACCTAATAGATTTCAATGTCTTCATTCATTAATCTAAAGACTTTGTTGTTTGTGTTTGGTCCATCACTCCCTAACATGAGCAGCTTGCTTCTAGGAAAATTAGAAAAATCTAACGAACTATTTATCTTACATAAAATGTCATTTGCAGAAGCAGTTTGTTTAAAATATGTACGCGAATGTGTAACAATCACTTGTTTTTTTAATTTTGACCAACATCCTATCGTGATTTGCAATTCCTTATTAGATACTTTGTTAGTTGACTCATCATATAAAATCATAAAATGCCCTACAAAATATTAAATCTAATAAAAAGTATGAAAAAGCAGGTATCAACAATAGCTGATTCAATTTTAACGTCTCGCCAAAGGTTTTGCTAGAGAAATGTATTCAGAAAATAAAAAAATCACAAATGTATAGCATAAGTAATTTGGGATAGTAAATTAATGAAAAATATTTCATCATAGCAAAACAATTTGCTAAAAAGTCAAAATTTAATTGGGCCGTTTTATTTATACTCGGGATACTGGCTTGATTATTTTCTGAATAAATAAACTAGGCAACATAATTTATGTATTTAGCTTAGTATCCTAACAATGATCCTTGTTTATCTATGCCCCTTCAACATGGCAAATAAAATGATTTTAGGTGGATTGAAGTTTATGAGATCTAAACAGTCATCTCACAAAATTCAAAATTCTAATTTTTTTATTATTATTTGTAATATAAAAGCAATTATTAAAGAATAACTGATATCTAGACGTACGGTAAGAATCAAAAGTCCACACCCACCCTAAGGTTCAAACTGGTTTACGCTCTGTAAACTTATCGATGTTATCACACTCCTCTTTGCAAATAGGCGGATTTACTAGAATATGTGGTTATATTACAATCATAGGGTGCATTTGGTAGAAAGTAATTATTACAGAACGAATCGATAAATTCGAAATTTATCTGCTGGATGCATAAATTGTGGAAGTTTACCCATTATGAATTATTCATTTGTAGTTGAAAATATTAGGAGTTTATTGATATTTGATTTGCAAAATTAATTTCATTACTGGTCTTATTCTGTACCGTTATAATATTATTGTTGTGGTAATAAGGGTTTTTTCGTATAGGTTGAATATTTTTTTAATTTTACAATATTTACATCATCCGATTACTTATCGGAAATTTTCAAGGGCATTGGACGGTAGTAAAATAAAGAAATTCTTATACCTCTATTACTTTTGAACCCATTTTTATGACAAGTGCTGACGATATCTCTTAAATTGTTTGAACATTTTTTTGCCTCTTTATTGTCTTAAAAATCTATAGATATTGAGATAAAAAGTATAAAATCAAAAATTTTACTTTTCTCCGATATCAACTTGATGTACTAATTTTCTAAATGCGTTTACTCCTATACCTTTTTATAAAATTTAAAATTAATATAGCATTTAAATATGTTTAAAGATATGTAAATTTGTAAACTAAGCATTTTCGCTCATTTAGAATTATCCAAAACGAGTCGAAGCCGAAATCATAAATCATTTGAAATATTTGTTTAGGATTTACCAGTATAGGGAAAGGTTTACTTTATCAGTACATCCAGTATACAAACAGTTGTTTTAACAATTTAAATTTCTTTGCACAGATTTAACTATGAATATTTATAGTTGTAAATAACAACGTTTTTATTAATTAATGAATAAATACTTGACTATTTGGTCTTAATAATAATAAATATCTTTTGTGGCCATATCAATCAATTTTACAGTTTAGAAAAATACATAGCACACATGTATTGAATAAAATC
>JAHWXV010880272.1:0-15447 GCA_024586415.1 Phrixothrix hirtus
ATGATACTTACATTAAATATGTTATTTAAAATTAATTTATTAAAAGGCATAACGTATAAGAATTAAATATCATGAAAATAGAACAATTTTTCACTTCTTTAAATACATATAAAATTTACAAAATCTCGTAGGAGCATAAATACTTTTGATGGACCCTGTATATTAGATGGAAAAAAAAATGTAGGTAGTCAGCATCATTTGAATATCTAGTTAGGTTATGTTAAAACAAATATAGAGTTGAAATGTAAAAAATGGCCAAAAAAGCTTGGAAAAAGAATTTATATGAAAATCAGGACTATCCAGATAACTACACAGATGAAACTTTTCTAAAAGAGCTACGTGTAAATGTTCATTTTATGCCGGTTTCATTTCAAGAAAGTGTTTTAGGTGCTACATTAATTGTAAATGAATTATGTACTATAATAACATTTGTTCTTATATATGTATATTTATATAATGAATGGATTGATCCAAATTATATTTTTTATTGCACTAGTTTAGCTACAAGTATTGTTTTCTTTATATATCGTCTATGTTTTAGTAAAGGAATGACTCTAATGCTTGGACATGATTTACGAACTGTCTTGATTTTTGTGGTTTTTGGTCAGTTATTTTCACCTGTACTATACACACTAACTGATACTATTAGTACAGATACAATTTATACAATGACATTTTTAATGATGTTAGTGCATTTAATTTTCTTTGATTATGGCGTGCCTGTTGCCATAGTTTCTAATAGTTTATCTTTAAGTGCAGCAGTGTTTGGTTCTATATGTTTATCTTCTCGATTGGCATCTCCATATCAAGCTTTTATTTTAATGACAGTATCAATAGAATGTTTTGTATTATTTCCTTTATTAAGAAATAAAATTAAAAAGTCTGTAATTATTACAATATTATTTGTAAGTTTTACATTATACCTTTTGTCAACTGTATCTATATTAATGACTGTTGTTTATATTTACTCTGTAATTTTTCTAAACATTATATGTCCATTATTATTTATAAATTATCAGAAATTTAAAGATAACATCTATGGGCCTTGGGATGAAGCAATAGTACAAGGGGTTGATAGAAACGACTTTTAATTTAGTACAAAATTTATATGTAATTGATACAATAAAGTTACACTACACTAAGTATTTAATTATTTAACTGGTACAAACTGTATTAATCTTTTTATTTTACGAAGTAAAATTTCAATAAATTGTTTACTTGTCTCGGACTTGTCCTGAAATTCATTCGATCAGTAATAGTATAATTATTATGCAATATTTACCTTTGTTGTTTCTAATAATTGTTTGCTGAAGTTATCATTAAAAATAGGCACTAACCCTTGCTTCAAATTACTAATATCATCTGTTGTTACTTTCCATGTTGCTTCAGTTGCTGATGCTAGAGTGTCTATAAAAGAAAAACAATTAAACTCATGTTCCAAGAGTAATTGAGTATAATCATTGAATGAAAAGTATAAAAAAGTGTCAATTGATATGATTAAATATATCTACACATAAAGTTATCAACTGTGTAAAAAATGTGCTGCCACATATTAATAAACTAAAATTTTACTCTTGTTGCTATTTATGAATGAAAATTACAAGTCAAAATGACCCCAAACTGTAACGCTGATGTCTCAAAAATGATATCAACATCTGAGTAAGTACTTAATGCCTATGTGCACGACAGTCAGTAAATTCAAAGTATGAAGGTAAGCAATGTAGCAATAAGAAATTCTTAAATCAAATAGATAATGCCATTATTTAAAATGTATTTAAAAACACTTGCATTTTTTATTTACAATAATTTTATTCATTCAATTACACTTTCATAAAACTTTTTTTTATCATTAAAAGATTGGGTTACTTCCTCTTTTAACATGGGACCACAGCTGTCCCTAGGGACTGCTCTTCCAAAACTGATTTTTTTGGCAGTTTTATCTATCAATCGCTTATTTAATGTATTTTATAGTATGAAATGTACCTTTAGAGCTCTGAATCTAGGCACGAAGCAAGAGTTAGTGGATATTGATTTTGCTAAGCATTTTAATGTACTTTTTTTGGCTAATGCCAAGCAAAAGGGAAAAAAAATTAATGCAATTTACATTTATTCTTTATATATTTTTACATAAACAGTATCTACAACTACACTCCCAACCTATCTTAACTATTACAAAACAAAAATTAAAACACCAAAGCAGAATAAAATGCCAATTCTTTAACATTACTTATGAATTGCGATAAGCATTCCACACAATTAGCAGTAATACGGTTGATCAAAATAATCTGTACAGAATGTTTTTGCATTTTTACAGCATTTTTTGCTATTTTCCCTTCCTTTTTCTTGGCATAACAGCCTACACAATACTTTCATGTTTTGTGTAAGGGCCCTATTTCTTTTCCAATTGATGCTCAGATTTTCTTTTCCTTCTACAGCAATCAACCTGTAGTCTGTTTTCTTTGTTTTACAAATAAAAATTATTTGTTTTTCTTCTGATTAGTGAAGAATTGTAATTGTATATGTAAACAACAAAATGCAAAATATTTCTATATTTATTATAAAATTGTTCCATTTCATTAATAATTAAAAAGAATTAAATATACAAACGATAATTAGAACGCTATTATTGAACCACCTTTACATCCCACTCACATAGACCGCTTCAGTATTGCAAACACAATTATGCTATGACGCTGTGCGGTCTACTGGAACCTTTAGAGGTTGGAATGAGAAATGTATATCGTATACAATTTTCGAAGTAAACAAAGTAGTGTTTCCTCATACAAATTAGAAGTTCAACATCATGAATATTTCATATAGAACAAAAATTGCAATAATCTATACATGCATGATTTTCAAAAAGTACTCAAGTATGCTTGTCCTCAAAAGATAACTGCCATACTTTTTCTCATTTTTATGAAAAAATATTAAAAACTCATTAATAGATCAATTGTTTTTCAATGCAAGCAAATCTGATATCATGCAGTTGAAATAATAATGTGTCTAAATGTATGTATTCCAGTTTTCTCAAAAAGTACATATTTTCTCTTCTTTCCAAAAAGAGCTCTATTTGACTTCATTATGATATTAATCAACATCATTACTTCAATACATTTACATATTTTTTGTCGCGGCAATTCAAAATCACCTTGTATGGATATATATATCTACATTTAAATATTTAAAATTCTCCATTTCCAATGCATATGCAGTAGTTATGCACATACTAATCTGAAAAAGCATATACTTTTTACATTGGATAAATACATAACAATCAATATAGGAGTATGTAGTATAGCTTATGATAATGCTATGAAAAGCAGCACCCCTAGGATAAAGTACTATTTAGAATATGAAATTTAGCACAGCATAGATAGAAACATCTTCATACTTTTCATTCAATAACACATTAACATTAAATCTAACTATACCATGGCTATGCATTTTTTTAGGTACTTTTTGATATTTATTGATAATGACATAGTCAATTACAAATTTACATTTAACAACCTGTAAGTGAATTCTTGATATTTAAATTTGAGACACCTTGTATATAAAAACTTTTTGCCAAAGTAAAAAAAATTGTGAACATCCATAAACTGTAACAAAATAATGAATCAAACTTACCATTCATGTTAAATGTGCTGCTCAAATCAGGATACATGCCATGCTTAATCTTTGGTAGAGCTCGAAGCATATAATAATCAAGATGAACCCATAGTAGGTATAACAAATTTTCAATAATAAAAGAACAATGGTCAAATATCAATTTTTTATTATTTAATTTATCACTTAATAATTCCAATGCATTTTTCCTTGCTTTAACAATATCATCTGTTTCTTCTGTTTGTTTCATTAATTCATTCAGATCTACACTTGAAATATGAGGTATTTCATTAACTTTTCTTTCAAGAAGATCCAAAGTAGTCACTTCATCATGATAATACTTAACAAAATTGATTAGATGTTGTACAATTATACCAAGGCTTACATTATAATCGTTACTATTTTTTTTATTAATTTTTATAAAAATATCACCTAAAGATGGTTGAAAAATAACATGGACGCTTGGTTGTTTGGTTTCATTCACTTCAAGAAGATTTCTAATATATGTTAATAAATTTGATATTATTTGGAATGCAAATAATAATCGCTGGGAAGTTTGGAATGTCAAATGATTTTGTTGTGGATATGATAATAAATCATTTATTACTTCTGACGTCAATAAAAATTTTGGTAATAAATCCAACATTAACTTTTGTAAACGATATAAATGTGCTCGCACATCATAGATTCCATCTGTACTTTGATTGGGAAAAATCATATTGCAAGTCGTAATCCTTGCTATGACTGATGTTAAGACTGACAATTCTTCCAAAAAATCAACTGACAGAGCAGGATTACCACAACGTAAAACAAAATCCATTACGTCCAAGTGATTAATTAGAAAATACACAATTTGACCGACAGCTGACTGATTTTCTTTACCCAAACTTGTGATAATTGAGTTACACAATCGCAAAGTTGGAAGGAAAATTTGCAAATAACGATTTTCCACAGTAGGAATAAAATCAAGGCCGTCTGGTGGGATTTGTATTTGCCTTAACATTTCAGGATGCATTTGAAAAACTTGCATATTACTGAGACATGACAAAATTCGTTGCTCCAATAATAATTCCGAGCCAACTTTTGTTGTTGCAAACTGCTTTAATATTGAAAATTTTGCCATGTACAAATACATTGGACGTAAATTTTGAGGGACGGGTTCTAATACTGATTTGAGCTGCTCATCACTACTTAATATACTTTCTATAATATGTTTTAAATAGCCATGACCAACGAAATGTAATATCCAATTAACATTTCCATTCATATTTGTTAAAATATTAAAGGTGGACATGGCAAGCATTCCGGTAACATCATGGCCACTAATACAATCCCAACAAACCTGTTTAACCAGTTTTTCTCCGTTATCAATTGCATTTAATATTGTACTATCCTTTGTAAATTGTAGGTTTAGACTGGTATTAAAACTACTGTCAAAATGCTTATTTACAACTGGTTTTTCAACATTAATTAACTTTAGGCAGATAATTAGACAAGCATATAAATTAATTTTTTCATACTGTGAAGTACCATCATTGAATAATATCCATTCAACAAGATGTGTTACAATTAATTTTAAAGATTCATCGCTTGACTGTACTTCAAGGTTCTCTCTTTCTGTTTCTTGTTCATCATTTACATGGCATCGCCAAATATTTTCCATGAGCATTAAAGCAGCTCCGGATAACAAGTTACCTAAATCCGGAAGTAAAGTTGTGTTCGAAACTTTAACGGCAATACTCTTCAATATCAAAACATTTAATGATTCTTGATCTTTTGCTGAAAATACTTGAAATGGTAAGTATATTGCCAAAACTTCAACAACTTGGCGCCATGAATCAATAAATTTAATAATAGCAGCAGCCCTATTTCGAGTATTATTAATATTTAAAGCATGTAAAAGTATTTTTTGAATTTCTTCCATAATTACCTGACGCTGGCCAATAGCTGTATTTGCATGAAGTTTACTAACCTCATCAATTAAAGTGTGATGTAATAGTTTAATATTAATAAGTTTAGGTTTAGAATCAATTTGGCAATTATTTATTAATGTATTCATCATAGTTGCATCAAAATAATCCCATCTAGGCGTTGCAACTTCTTTTACATATATGTCGAACCTATTTAATAAAGTTATTAGTAAATTTTCCATACTTTCTTCGGTTCCCGATTTTGATGGTCCAATCAAAATAGAAGTAAGCTGCTGCATGTAAAACATCTGATTTGAGTTACAAATAATTTTTAACTCGATAGCAAGTGTTTTTAATAGCCATGATAATTGATTTAATTGATTTATGCCATTATCGACCTTTGCTAAACATTCATTTAAATGATCTTGAAAAAATTTCTGATTTTGTCGAATAAACCTAAGAACTGGTTCAGATGTTTTGTAATTGGCACAAATTAGATATAATAAATGATAACCAGATTCACGTAAAGTTTCTCCTTCATTATTTTTAAGGATAGAAAATAGGGAATGCAAACAAGTGCGGGGAAAATTGAGAACACCAGGTTGTTGAAATAGAGTACTAGATATATCACCTTTTAAATTAAAACCGAGAAAGAAATGAGTCAAATTAGGTGTGCTGTATGAAAGACAGTACTTCAGCAGTTTGAGAATACTTTCCTTAATCAATACTTCAACATTTTCTTCAACTTTTGTAGTGGGAGTATCTAAGCATTCTACCAAGCCATTTCTGATTAACTTTGCTTCTTTATTATTCGACAATAAAATATTTACAAATTGAGTATGTAGACTCGGCAAATGAGTTATTTGGATTAAGACTTTAGTTGCGCTTAAAGCATGCTTTAAAAGTAGATATTGATGACTAATATAACGTGCAATATTCAGACAAAAATCAGGTTCTCCAGTGCGAGGATTAGTATTTAATAACAATTTGTTTAAATTTACTAAAAGTATAGGATTCGAAGATGTAGTAAGAAGTGATGTAAAGCTTCCTTGCAAAGTTAAAGCTCGATCAAGTATATTTAAACACCTTAGAGTGCATTCTTCGACATAATTTCTTCCAGAAAATGAGATGTGTTGTGAAAACAATTTATGGCCTTCTTCTATTATATATAAAATCAAATTTAAAAACTCAGATTTTGTATTTAACTGTAACATTAAATGATACCCAGGTGGTGAATTCAACTCATTTGGAGCATTAACTGTTGAAAAGTCAGCCACCTGAGGTTCATACTGCAACAAAAATTTTTCTAACAACTTCAAACACATTGCACTTATAATCCAACGTTCTTCTGGATTTTTATATGATCTAGCGTTAAATTTAAGAAACACAGCATTAACAATAAATGTTAGGTATGGATCAAACCCAGGTTTTCGAGGACCTGCTCCTAGCATTCTTGGAATTCCAGCATCAGTCAAAACATCTAATATATCTAGCAATGCTTCGGTAAGGGGGTACTCTTCCATACGTGACTCAATTTCATCCAATTCTGTTTGAATGCCTCGAGGTTGATAACTAGAGGTTGTTGGGATTGTTACTAAAATCTGAGATATCTCTATATTATTCCACATCTGTAAAGCAATCTCTGGTGATTTTGAAAAAGCGGCTAAAGTACGCAATAAGTCAGCTTTAAGCAATATAGGCACGGAACAGCCTACTAATCCCAAAAGAATAGTTAAAGGAGACCAACCTGGATGTTCACATAGAGCCAATCTTGAAAAATCATCATAATCGGCTATTGTTTTTATAAGATTTAAAACAGCATGCAGTCCTTGTATTTCTTGTGGAGTTATACCTTTATGGTGTGCCCCACGACGATATACAGTATCGTTTACAGGTAAGATTTCCTGTTTTAAACTACTATAATACTGATTAAACGATATAAAAAAATGATCCCAAGATATATTATTGCCAGGAGTAGATTGTTTAAGCATATTAAAGCAATGACGAGCAGCTTGTTGACCCGTTGATAAACTACTCAACATATTGATAAAAGTAACATATAAAGAAAAGGGAATCATCTCACCAGCTAACTTTATAAACTTAAATAAAGAGGCAGACCTAAGTGGTGCACGAAATAAGTATGAATCATTAGGTGTATTTTCAATTGGACACCAATAATCCAACGAGTAATGAAGTTTAAGTGGATCTTTGTTGTAAAATGCAGTGATTGCCTTCATTAGATCTTCAAAGTGATGAGATACAGACATGGGTGGATCTATACCTTCTCGTGCATAAACATGTAAGACTTGAGCAATTTCGTCTTCACTCATACGTAGCTCTTTTACTTTAGGAAACATCTGTACAATAAAATCAGTAAACAAATAATGGATGCGTCTCAATAGAACTTCATCAGTATACAAAGTTTCATTTGTTAATACTTTGTACGTTAGAAATTGAAACACTTTCATATCTGTTGCCATGCTAAAAAGTGCTGGTGCTTTCCCAATAATCGATTGAAACTCTTGTACTTGTGGTAACAAACGTAGACAAGATACAGTAATAGAAAATCCAAATAAAGCGACAGCCTGGAGACCATCGCTAACCCATTTTGGTTTGGAAAGTGCAAGTTCTGAATATAACATTGGAATATATGTCTTATCGGCCAATATCGGTAATTTCTGAACCATCTCTTCCCCATCTTCTCTAATATGAATAATACTTAAATCCATAACTGACAAAAGTGACATCAGTAAATAAAATGTAACATTATCAATTGTACCAGAAGAACCTTCTTCAATTTTGAATTCCCGTAAAAAGTTTATTAGACTAAGAGTGGGTTCTTTTGGTAAGCCATTTTGGGCTGACCATAAAAACACAATTTCAGCTAAACCCTGTTTAATGTCATTAAATAAATTAATAACGTGCCTTCTATGTCTGGGCCCACCTAAAGCTAAATTTTCTTGCAACTTTTCAATTTCCTTAGATAGATCCAAAGTTCTTAATAATTCAAAAATTCTATTAAATAAGCCATTTTCAACTAGTTGATCTGTAAATGTTGTTATATACTTTACTAATTCTTCTGGGGCAGTAATACTCCATGAAACACCTAGGTGAGCTTGAACTAGTAAACGAAGTGAGGCCGTTATACATTTTCGACCATCATAATAAAGTAAAACAGCTACTAAGCCTCTTGGTAAACCATAATAGTATGGTATTTGCATTTGAGCTGTACATAAAAGGTCCAAAGCAACAAATTCATTTAGATCATACATATCTGATAAAATAATTACTTCTTCATATAAGTCTTTGGGAATCACTTGATGTCCAATTTCTTTTAGAGCAATACTTTCTTCCATTCCTTTTTTAAGTTGCTCACGATGTTTTGCATTTTTTGGCTATACAAAAATGAATATTTAATTATTTTATAAATAATTTCAAAGGCAACCACACTGTTAGAAAATCTATCAAAACTAATTGTTCATTGGTTATTTATTTTTAATTTAAAATATCACATCTAACACTATGTAATATTGTTTTACATGTTACTGATATTACAGATGTTCTTTATGTAAATAATGAACATAACCTGTAAAAGTAAAAATTTGATGTTTTATGAATAGGTTTATACATCGGAAGGTAATTTTGAGAAAGTTTTAAGGAAAATTTGACAAAAAATGGCAGATTAAAAGCATTTAAGTAATTAACACAGTGATACTGCAATGCACTTTAAATAATGAACTTTTCAAGGAAGTGTACTACATTTAGATTAAGAGATGCCAAGTGATTGTTTGGCTCAAAATTCTCAAACTACACAAAATGAGCTTTCTTAAAACATTACATTGTTCACAAAATACAATATTTAATCAATTAAAACCATTGGAAAAGGTTCTACATGAATTAAGTGACACTAGCAGAGACCGTCACATCACCATTTGTAATTTTCATTTGTTACGTCAAAATTGATAACTACTTTTGAAACAAATTATTGCAGCAAATGAAAAATAGGTATTATACATGTAAGAGGTATTTAAATCAACAATCAGTTCTGCTGCCTTCAACAAGGTATAAAGAAAGGAGAAGGATGCCAGATGGAAAGTTAAAAGGATGCGACCATTCATGTTCTGGGTGTAAAGAACGAATGATGTTGACCGAAAGCATAGTAAAGAAATCTTTGTTAAATTACTTCGACAAAGTTAGCGGCCACATTTTTAGTAGACACATTTCCCTTAGCCCCACACCAAACTTCAATTATCGTTAAGCACCGCCTACTTCTAATTAATAATATAATGACCGCGCCTTCTTAGCACCTTAAAATTTAATATTTCACCCTATATTCTCTTGATTTTATAATTAGTATCACTTAAAATCACACAAGTTTCATTTTAAATAAACATCTACATGCTTTACAACTAATTTCTCATTTCAAGGGAATTAAAATTATTTCCTAGGGAGGTCCAAAAACCAAACTTTTATCATTCATTATCAGGTACTTGGTATAAATTAAGAGTAACTTAAGTTTCCTAAATATCGTCGGTGTCAAATTACTGAAGAGTCTCTTCATATAAATGTATACATGCTATACGACTGATTTCTCATTCAGAAGGTTGTAAAAATTATTTCAGAGGGATGTCCGTACACCAAACTGTATCTGGGCCTGCAAATAACCACCAAGTGGCATTGAAGCCCCTCCTGATAGACTCGGAGGTTGATCGTGCATCTTACTCGTGTAGACCCGGGATTGGACAAGGATATTCCCTAAACAGCATCTATATCCACCCCCACCTGCGTTCTGTAAGACCAGGTATTTGTAGACTGTAGGCAAAAGGAGATAATTGTCTCTTACAAGGCATGTATTGAAGCCTGTAGTATTCACACACCTCTCCCAGTGCTACATGCCCCCTTCTTGGTATGAAAAGAAGGAAATCCTATCGTAGATATAGATCTTAGTTTTCGAAGAATTATTTAGTTCTCGGTATTAACAACCAAGGGTCTTTTTAAGAGATATTTATGTACTGTATTTTTCCCCAGTGAAACTTAGTCAATGAAGGATGGTGGTATCGCCACCATACCTGTTCGTTGAGTCGTTAATCTTGACTTTGTTTAATTAGCGACCTTTGGGTAGATTAAGATCATTTGTATAACCTTTTGATTTATTTTTATGCAGAAAGATTGCACTGAACAATATTCGTAAAAATTGTGACATTTTATTTTGCAATTAATTTGATTATACGGTCAAACGTCATCTTACTTAGTTGTTTTATTTTAAATATATTTAGATGTAAGATCACTGTAAAGCTTGTAGAATTGGGAGCTGGTCCGAATGGCACCTGCATTACATCTGAGGACCTAGTGTGGGGCTTGTTCCTACCAGTAGATTAGCTGTCACTTTACAGGTAAATAAATGCGAGCAACCTGTTCTGGCTCGCTGGTTGATACTTGTTAAGCATATCTCTTATTGTGACCCAAGTCAGTAGCGCCCTAATCAACGTGTGTAACGTGGACCCCAGCATTGTCTTCGACGGAACTGTTAACAGCGATTCCTGCTGGTATTTTTGGGAACCCCCCATATAGCACCATAGTAGCCTAGTCGTGCTCACTGTTAGCATTGGGTCCGTCAATCAAGAACGTCGTCTGGCCTAGTGGCAATTTAGACTGTAGCAAGTTAATTGTAGTAAAAAAAAATTCGTTTGCAGTAAATTCATTTACAAAATATACGAAGGTAAAATTTTTTAAATGGCGTCATTTAATAGAGGAATATTTGTAGATATTTGTAGTGCTTTCAGTTTCATTCGTTGTTGAACCGTTCAAAAGTTACAATCATTTAAAATTTAAAAACAAAGGTAAGTTTGCCAAATTATAGGGTGCCTCAAATCAGCTTGCGGGGTGTTATTTAGAATCATGTGTGGTTGTTTGGAGTACTTTTAAATTTGTTTCATTTGTAGTTGAAGCATTCAAAAGTTATGATCAAAGATTTAAAAAAAAAAGGTAACTGAACTTCGTCAAATTATGAGATGCATTAAATCAGCTTGCGGGGTCTTATTTTACATAAGAACTCCTACAGTAAAGTGTCAATTAACCAAATGTTAATCAACCGAAACGTGAATCAACCGAACGACATCGAAATATTATTGAAAGAAAAAAAGTCTCATAGTTTCCATTAAGGTGCAGTGTTTTGAATAGGTATAGTGTTTAGAGTCAGGTGTTTAGCAATGGTTTACATTGTGTAACCTATGACAAAAATTGGAAGTATGTATGTACTTAAATAAATGTGTAATTAAATAGGATCTTGCATTTTACATACATTTACATTTAATCGTAACTAAGAATGAGTCAACTGATTTAAAAAACTATTTCTTGATTATCTGAATATTTGATTATCCAAACCACTCTCGTTCCCAATTAGTTCAATTAATTGATGCTTTACTGTATTTGCACAAATAAACATATGATTTTATTCATTTATAATACAAGCTATTGAAATATATTTTCAACTATTTTATTAAAATATTATACTTACAATTAATACATGTGAGGAACAAAAATTATAATTTATCATTTGAACAAAAACAAAACTAAAAAAATATATTCTACTTTATGGACTCCTCTAGCTATTGAAAATTTCAATCTGGTGTGGAATATAACTTTTTCTAACTCTTGAAAATTAATTCCAAGCAATCTGTAATGCTCATACTTACAACAAATTTCTTTGATTTATCCGTATTCTTCGCGATTTCTAGTATAATCCAAGTCAAATTTCCCACTGCATTATAAGTTAATTGGCTTTACAAATTTTATGCCTAAATGAGAACTATTTCTATTCAATTTTGGATTGCAAATATAGCTATATATGTAGCACCCGCGAGAGGACTTCTTTGAATACCACAGCTATCAGAGCAGCAATACGTAGAACTCATTCTGCTCGGACACAAATCTTTCCTTTTTTTAAATCTTTAATTCGCAATAACTTTTGAAAAGTTTGACTACAAATGAAATTAAAAGCACTACAAAATACTACAACCGATTCTAGGTAAAACCTTGTACACTGATTTAATGCATCTCATAATTTGACGAAGTTCAGTTACCTTTTTTTAAATCTTTAAATTATCATAACTTTTGAACGGTTCAACTAGAAACAACCATACATTATTCTAAATAACACCCCACAAGCTGATTTAAGGCACTCCATAAGTTGACGAACTTGCCTTTTTTAAATTTTAAATGATTGTAACTTTTGAACGGTTCAACTACAATGAAACTGAAAGCACTAAAAACATCTATAAATGTCCTATTGTCACCATTTTAAAATTTTTAGTTTCAAGTCGGGTGCAGGCCATTTTTACCCTTCGTATATTTCGTAAACGATTTTACTGCAAACAAAATGTTTTTAATGCAATCAATTACAAACGAAATACTAATTAATCATGTAAAATAAATTAGATTTTTAAAAGTCGGATGCCAGGTTCACATATGTAAACAGCTCCAACAATCAGATTTCGCATATCTATCTCTAAAAATAGTTAGTTATCTCCGATTATCAAACTCGGCACAAATGCACCTTTTGGATTACAAAAGAAATTAAATGCGGGACAAATTTCTACAGCTAAATAGAAATCAGCACTTGATTTTAAATTTTGAATATCTCTAAAAATGGCAAAAGTTACTGTTAGCCGCAATTTTCAAGAATCGGTACAATCGCACCCTTAAAGGTACAAACAAAACAAAATGCAGTACAAACCTCCACAGGTGAATTGAAAACAGTAGCAATTTTCAGGTTCTGAATGTCTTTAAAAATGTTAAAGTTAATGGTACCCTCAATTTGTAAAAATCGGTACAAATGCACCCTTAGGGATACAAATGAAATGAAAAGTAGTACAAACTGGTACAAATGATGCTGAATCGAATATCGTTTGCATAATCACTATATCTTAACCTGGGATGCCATCTGTTTTTCAACCTCTGATAACTTTCAACCCTTTGTGATACAAATGCAGGATAAGCAAATGCGATTTTTGAAAGTTATTTTTTTTAAGTTGTGTTAGGTTCACATAGGTTGGCAACAGTTTTATGGGATGCTTCTGATATCAGTTGCATTGACATTTGACTACCTTTATAAAGGTAAATCGTTGTTGGACCAATTGAATGATAAAATAAAAGATAATCGACAACATTTAGCAAAGAAAAGTATCATTATATTTCGAATCTCCCTAGAAAATAATTCTACAACCCTGAGAATATCAAATAACTTGTAAAGCATGTATACGTTTACATAACAAGAAATTTCTGTAATTTGACATCGACCGTATTTAGGAAACTCAAATTACTCTTATTTTGTATCTAATACAACAAGTAATTAATGATAAAAGTTTGGTTTTCGGAATAATTTTTACAGCCCTGTGAACGAGAAATCAGTTGTATGGCATTTATACGTTTATGTGAAAAGACTCTTTTGTAGTTTGACATCAACCATATTTAAGAAAAACAAATTCCTTTTATTTTGTACCTAATATAACAGGTAATTAATGATAAAAGTTTGGATTTCGGATCTCCCTCCGAAATAATTTTTACAACCCTCTGAATGAGAAATCAGTCCTATGGCATGTGTACATTTATGTGAAAAGATACTTTTGTAATTTAACATCAAACTCTTATTTTATACCTAGTACCTGGTAATGAATGATAAAAGTTTGGTTTTCGGACCTCCCTCCGAAATAATTTTATAACCTTCAGAATGAGAAATTAGTTGTAAAGCATGTAATCATTTACATAAAAGGATACTTCTGATTTTAAGCAATACTAATTATAAAATCAAGAGAATATAGGGTGAAATATTAAATTTTGGGGTGCTAAGAAGGCGCGGTCTTTATATTATTAATTAGAAGTAGGCGGCGCTTATGATGATTGAGGTTTGGAGTGGGGGTAAGGGGAAATGTGTCTGCTAAAAAAGTGGCCGCTAGCTTTACCGAGGTTGTTAAATTAAATTGTTTAAATTGTATTTTTATTTGTTTAATAAAGAACATTTCCTAGATAAATCAGAAGTAGGATACTGTGAGTCTTTTAGACTTAACATAGTATTCGGGATTAATTAATTAAAATTAGATAAAGAAGTAATAATGTAAATGTGTCGTTTCTAGGTAGACAGAGCCAAAAAGAAGCAAGTGCAGCATATAGCTGTAGAAGGAAGCAGGTGATGCTTGCACAAGAAACAGTAAACAGTGGAGAAAATGATTAATTTGAATATTCTCGAAGACTCATACAACAGGAAGAAAGTTTGGAAAGTGCTGCCTGTACTACTAATCCAATTGCAGTAGACAAAATGGGTAGTAACAAAAAAAATTCAGCAATAAATACGGGTAGCACACTCACATCGGAGGAAACCTCAGTTGAAAAAATCCTCAGACTTATGATCGAAGAGAATGAAAAACAGGATGAAGTGATGATTAGTTTGGTGAAGTATTTAGCATTAAGAGGGACCAAAAATGTTAGTGAAAATAGACAAAAACAGGAAGCATCTTGGAGCAAAGTAATAACATATTAATGCCCAGTTGGACAAAAGAAATTGGAAGTTATGATGGAGAAGACAGAGCAGAAGCCCGAGAATGGATCGAAAATTTAAAAAGCATGCAAAGATTACACAAGTAGCTAGAAGAATTCTCATTAGAAATGGCAAGATTGCATTTGACAGTCAGACCAAAATCGTAGTTTCAAAATTTGAACAAACATTCATTGGAAAAAAAACCACTACAGAGAAATGGGCAAGAATGACAGCTAGGAAACAAAATAAAGGTAAAACAATTAATTCGTATTTCCATGAAAAATTAAAATTGTGTTTAGATATTGCTATGTCCAATTTGACCATTTATTGAACGTCCACGTAAATTTTGAAATACCTAAGTAATTACTTTAGAAAAAGAATGCAAATTTTAACTAAAGG
>JAHWXV010880283.1:0-10539 GCA_024586415.1 Phrixothrix hirtus
GCTATGAATAGATAATCATACTAGTTATCGATGCGAAACTTGCAAACCAAGCAGGCTCATCAATTGCCTTGTATAAAATATCTATTAAAAATATCTAACGCCTTGAATTTGACATTACATACATATTGGAGATTTTCTGCTGTCAGACTGTGGGCATCGTTAGCTGAGTTGGTTAAAGCGTGTGTCATGTAAGCACAAGATCCTGAGTTCGAGTCTCAGATGATGCAAAAATTTTTTAATATATATGAAAAATACTTGTCTTAAAATTTACAATCTCATATATATATATATATATATATATATATATATATATATATACACAAAGTGTGACGGATCGCTACTTCAGGAGCGTATTCTAGATGTAAATCTAACATGAAATTACTAATAATTTTTTTATAAAATGCTTCCTGAGAAAGAAATAGCTCTTTAAAGATGGCGCCAAAAACACTTTTTCGATCACAGCTATCCAACAATAAGAGATAAATTGATGAGATTTTGGATTCAACATAAATGTCCAATTTTCTACAAGGCTCCTAAATTAAAATTTAGAAATGCTCAGAAGCGTCGGTTATGGGGGGACAGAGGGTACTTCTTTACTCATATCTGTTTTATTATACGAAACTTTGTAACCCTAGCATGATAGTCATAAAAACCAATGATTTTCACAAAAAACAGGTACTCTTCTATGAAGTCTCTTTGAGCAACCGTTTTCTAGAAAAACGCACTTCTGTAAACGGCTGTCGCTAAAACTGGTAAAATAAAAAAGAATTTGATTGAAAATAACAAAACAAATTCTACATAAACGAAACTCTAAAGTAAATGTCCAAAATGATTGCCTCCAGCTAAAATGCATTGTTCTGCATGTCTTCTGAGGGACCAGCTTACCCTTTCACAAACACCTGGCGTGTTGCAAATTTGGTTAAATTCATCTTAAATACGTTGACGGAGATCGTATATGTTGTTGACAGGCCTAGAATAGGGGATTTGTTTTAGATGTTCCCATAAGAAGAAATCCAGGGGATTTAAATTAGGGGAACTAGCAGGCCATGGCACACGTCCTCGTCGTCCGATCCACTGCTCGGGTACCATGTTGTTCAAAAATTCTCTCGCCGTTGCACTAAAATGCGCCGGTGTACCACCGCGCACAAACGATATTTGTAGCCTTCTTAGTATTGGAACATTTTCGAGCAGGGGGGACAAATCATTTTCTAAAAATTTCCTGTATACCGCTCCTGTTAGCCGATCTGGCAGCATAAGGGGTCCAATTAAGAAATCACCAATTATTTGTCCCTAAATATTAAGTAAAAACTGTCGCTGGTGCCTTGACTGAATAATTTCTCGAGGATTTTCGTTTTGTCGTTGATGAAGATTATGGTAATTGATTATACCATCTCTGGTAAAGCGTGCCTCGTCGGCAAATAACAAAAATGATGGAAAATTAATGTCAACTGCGCACTTTTGTACCAACCAGTTACAAAATGCTACTCTTGGCGCAAAATCTGCTTAAAGAAGTCCCTAAACATTTTAGTTATTGTATGGGTAGAGTTGATTAAGTTGTAGAATTCGCCAGATAGTCATACCATTTACACCTTCCGCCAAAGCAACTTGTCAAGTACTTATGGTAGGGTCTCAATTTGCTCAAGCACATGCTCTTCTAATGCAGGGTTTTGTATTACGTCTGGACTGCCAACACGGTCCACTTTCCATGGAATTAAATATTCTCCTTCCCTTAGTCGCGCATGAATTGTTTGAAATAATTTTTCGCCAGGTAGCTGTCTGCCGGGAAAACGCGCTGCATAGAGTCGCCTTGCTTCAGCTCGGTTGCCGTTTGCAAGACCATACATTAAATGCATTTCTGTCATTTGTTCATTGGAGAAATTGACCATTTTTGGAGATTACCACAAACCAATAGTCCACATAAACAAATTGACATCAAACTAATAGCAGTTACAGACACAGTGACAGCAACAATTGGTTTAATACCAATTGACATCAGCTTGTCTTTTGTTTGATTGTTTTGTTACAACAGCCACTTAAAAATTAGAAAAAGTTTTAGCGGCAGCCGTTTACAGAAGTGCGTTTTTCTCGAAAACGGTTGCCCTGAGTGAATTTATATAAGAGTACCTTTTTTTCGTGAAAATTATTGGTCTTTGTGGTTGTAATACTAGAGTTGCTAAATTTCGTAGCATAAAAAAGTTATGAGTAAAGAAGTACCCTCTGCCTCCCTCCATAACCGACGCCTCTGACCATTTACAAGTTTTAATTTAGGACTCTTGTACCGAATTGGACAGTCATGTTAAATCCAAAATTCATCAATTTATCTCTTACGGTTTGATATCTGTGATTGAAAAAGCGTTTTTTGGAGCCATCTTTAGAGAGCTATATCTTTCTTTAGCGACTAATAGTAATTACGTGGACAAAAAAATGCAAAATTTTTATAAAACACCACGTCGACAAATAATAAATTATGAATTATAAATCACATGCTAAGATATTAGTTTCGTAAAATTTAAATTAAGACAAATTGTTAGATGTTTTAAATACAATTCCTGTATACATTATTGAAAAATTTGAAAATACATTAAATCATACTTATACGAAATATTTTAATAACGTGGAATGCATAAATATAAGGAAATTTAAAGAACTTTACAATTGCAGCAAATCTTACCAATCAAATAATAAATCAAATTGGATAATAAATTTAACTGATAAAGAAATACCTTTTCACGTTGAACAGTTACTAGCTTTAAGTCCTAAATTTAACATAAACTATTTACGTAATAGTTTGAACATACCCAAACTATTATCACAAGTTAAAGCCATTATTGAGTTATCGAATGACTCAGATAAAGATAGTTGCAGAGCACAAATAATAAATATTTTGACAATATTTTTGAAATTATGCACACATAAACTTGATCTATACCAGAAATCACTCATATTAACAAAGAAGTTCCTAAAACAAAATGAAGATGTCCTTATTCTGAGAGATGATGAAGAAAATACTACTGTGGTTATGAACAAGGAAGAATATAATTTAAAAGCAGAGATTATGTTAAAAGACAAAAATACTTATAGAACATTACTTTACAATCCTACTACATCGTAACAGACACAAAATAATAAAATTATTAGAGATATGAGAATAAAAGGCAACATTAATCCAGAACTTAAAAGAAAATTATGTAAATGTAATAGTATTCTACCAAAGTTATATGGCCTTTCCGAGATACACAAAGCTGATGTAACTCTAAGACCAATACTAGCATCCATTGGATCTCCAACTTATGAACTTTCAAAATGGTTATCTGATATTTTAAGAATTTCCTGTGGTAATATAGTTAGCTTTAATATAAAAGACTCGATAACTTTTGCAAATAATTTTAATGACCTTCAGTTACCAAACAATCATTTGCTTTTTTCCTTAGATGTAATTTCGTTATTTACTAGTATTCCTTTAGATCTTGTTTTAAAATTAATCACAAAAAATTGGAGTTTTATTAAATTTAGTCGTAATATTAGTTTAAAAGAAATTGTAAAATTAGTTCAGTTTGTATTTGAAGGCAGTTATTTTACTTTTAATGGTAAATTTTATTTAAAGATGTTTGGTTCTCCGATGGGTTCTCCCATTAGTTTTGTTTTGGCCCAAATTGTACTTGGCAATTTAATTTCTGATTGTCTTACTAAGCTTAATTGCAAACTATCAATTATCCAAAAATAGCCGATAATCTTATTTATGCAGGTCCTGTTGATATTGATGATATTATAGTCACATTTAACGCCTACAATAGTAATCTTAAATTTACAGTAAAATTTTAACAAGATAATAGCGTTCCTTTCCTAGATAGTACGAAATCATTGTAATAAAATTATTATAGACTGGTATATAAAACCTACCAATTCAGGCAGATATATTAATTATTTTTCCAATTATCTGTTACATATTAAACGAAATTTAATTTTAGGTTTAAAATCTAGAATTAAGCAAATTGTTCATCGATCTTTATTGAAACAGAATTTGCAGAAATTAGTTAATATTTTAATTAAAAATGATTTTCCCAAATATTTTGTGAATAAATTAATTTTTGATACACCCATTAACATTGCAGATAATACAAACAAAGATTCAGTCATTATTTATAAAAAACTGCCTTACATTCCTGAAATTAATTTCAAAATCAAGAAAGTATTTAAGAATGTTAAACATTTAAAGATTGTAGATTATTATTGCAATATTATTACTAATGTATTTTCAAACCTAAAAGACAGTACACCTAAATTATTTAAATCCGATATTATACACCAAATTAACTGTTCAGCTTGTGAATTAAGTTACATAGGGCAGACGCCACCGGAACAAATTTGTTTCCTTAGATCCCATAGTGTCTTCCAAAAGTCTTCAAAACGAGGTTTTCGATGGAATAATGCTTTCGTCACTAGGTAGCAAATACTTTGCATACCTTGGCAATGACGACGTAGGAAGTGATACGCCTTTCCAATTCTCGCTCCTGCTGCTGTATTTCTTCTATGCCACCTTGTCTCTTTTTAAACTCAACGTCTTTAGCGACAAAATGAGCTAGGGGGTACTCGTCTGGTACATCAAAAATTTCTATATTCCTCAGTGGTAACTCCAAATCTTAATTTCCTGAATAAGTTGACATAAATTCAGTAGACGATTATCAGCTGTTTTTGACTCCTAATTCTTATAATTCAACTTGGTTCACCCTTTGTTCACATTCTTGTTGTTGGAGTTCTGCATTCCTTCTAGGGTACGGGGATAACTGATTTATATGAACTACTTTGGGCTTTCCTCTGGGCAATTTCATAATTCAGTAGATTACATCGTTGATCCTTTTTATCACTCTATACGGGTCACGTCGTCGTTGAAGTTGGTATAACCAAACCAAGTCTTCGGATCGAAATCCTTCTATTTTGGAACTTACATCATGGTGGCATTTCGTTTGATCACTGACAATCTGAATGCTGTTGCGAACTCTTTCGTGAATTGAGTTTACTTTCAAGACCTTCAGCATATGCACTTCCAGCAAGCTCCTTCTCTCCAACCTAGCTACAAAACCCCAAATCACAAGGAAACCTAATTTCTCGCCCAAACAACACTCTTGTTGTGGTCTTTCTTGTAGTTTCGTTTATAGTTGATGGATAAGTCATCAAGAACTGATGTAAGTAATGGTCCCAATCTTTTTTATGGTCTGAGACAACTTTTGACAAATATTTTCCCATTTTTCGATTCATGCCTTCTACTCTTCAATCTGACTGTGGATGAGGAGTAATTGTTCTGGTTTGTCGTATATTAAATAGCTTGCGAAGGCTTTCGAATAGGGCTAACTAAAAATTTCTACCTTGGTCCGAATGTAATTCCAAAGGAATTCCAAAATGACTAAACAGTAATTTTGCCAAGCTCTCGGCCACTGTAACTGTCTCTTGATTAGGTAGAGCGTATGCTTCCGTGTATTTAGTAAAACTTTCCATTGCAACAAGGGTGTATTTGCTTCCTACTTCGGTTTCTGGAAATGGACCAGCTATATCGAGCAGATTTTTCAAATGGGCTACATATAGTATATTGTCGAACTTGTGCTTATCGCTTCCCCAATGGACGATTCCCAGAGATACATAATACATATTTTAGGTACCACTCCTTAAGATCATCGTTGCAGTTCATTCAAAAAGTTTTTACGAACTTTTGCACCCATATACCCTCCAGATGGACCACTTTTCGTAAACTTTCCGCTACTCTGCCTTTAGGAACTACCAACTGCATCCAGTTTTTAATTCGATCATCATTTCCCTGGATTCTTTGCAAAAGGTCGACCTGATCTCGCAAGAAGTCCCATTGGGACCAATATACTTTAGCAACCGGATCAAATGGGGCAAATTCTTCCCAACTTGGCGATCGGCCTTCATTCTTCGATTTTGATAGCACTTTAAGGTCGGGTCGCTTTCTTAATCTCGTTTAACATCATCTGGTTGCAATTTATCGTTACTTACAGGAATGCGGTAGACAACAGATGCTTCCATTTTTGACTCCAACCGAGTACAATGTTTGCAATCTTTTGTGCAAGGGATAATGCGTCAGAATTTCTATGATTTTTTCCGGTAAGATGCTCAACTTCAAAGTTACACTCTTGCAACCGTTCAGTGCATCTCGCTATTTGGCGTTCTGGATTCTTAAACTCTAGGAGCCATTTCAACACTGCGTGATCAGTTCTTAATAAGAAATTACTTCCGTAAGGGTATTTATAGAAGTGTTCGACAGCTTTTATCACCGCTAGCAGTTCTTTGCGCGTAATACAGTAATTCCTCTCAAGTTTGGGCAACAGTTTACTATAATATCCAATTATTCATTCTTGTCCGTCTTGGATTTGCGATAGCATTACATCGATGCCGACGTGGTTAGCATCGGTATCTAAGACAAATCTTCCCTCTACTTTGGTTTAGCTGAGTATGGGTGCCGTTAACAATATTCATTTAAGTGTTTCAGATGACTGCTGGTAGTTATTGCTCCATAAATATAGTTCAGTAAGTTTTGTAAGTAATTTTGCGATATCTGAAAATCTGCTTACAAATCGAGAACTTTCATAATTGATGTTTATCTATTGGTTATGGCCGTCCTCGTACGAACAAAATTCTCCCTGAGTCAACTGTTACACCTTTTTCAAAAACCACATGACCCAAGTATTTTGAGTTGTTTTAAAACAAGTTGCACGTTGTCGGACTAAGTTGTAGATACGCACTTTGTAGTTTTTGAAACAGCCCTTCAAAATTGTTCAGGTATTCGTCGAAGACTTTCCCAATAACTATGATATCGTCCAAGTATACTAGACACGTTAGCCAAGACAACCCTCTCAGAAACATTTACATTAGCTTTTCAAACGTCACTGGTGTATTGCAAAAGGCACCACCCTGAACTGGCAGAAACCAGATCCAATTGGGCGTGATGTCTTTTTCCAGTGCAGAGCATACCTGTCCTTTTTGGTTACATTGTTTAAACGACGGTAATCCATATATAATCTAGTTCTACCACCTTTAGTCCTAAGCTGTACAACCGGTGATGCTTAAGGGCTGCTAAATGGCTCTATTGTCCCTTCACTGGCCATGTCCTTAGTTATCGTTTGGATAGAGGCACCATCTTTAGTCGTTGACGTATTGGTTCGGCATCGGTATTTATTTTATGCATCACAATATTCGTTCTTCCTTTCCAACCGTCAACCGTTGCAAATGTGTCAGAATATTGTTGGATAAATTGGTTGACTTTATTCTTTAGCACTTGTGGTAAAGCCTTGCCAAGCATTCAAGTGTGACAAGCAGGTTAGATAAGTTCTTTACGAGCAAAACCTTCTCGCTGATATTTGTGCAACATACCACAGATGAGATAGTTCGGTGCCCTTCTTTAGAGTCACTTAGAAGGTATTAACATTCATTAAGCAAACAGTTATTGTTCCCTTAGCTTCGATCAATATTCTTCCAGCCAGAATATCTCTACCAGTATTTATGTTGCTAGTTTCTAGAATTACTATACGTCCTACCCGGAATTCTCCATCCGGTTGTTTCATAACTATTGTTTCGCTGCTTGGCGGTTCACTTCTTCGGCTAGTATTATTTTTGTTGCATGGTCATCTCATTTATTAATGGGTATATCTTCGTGATTCACGCATATAATGCGATCCTTCAAGTCTAAGGCAAAGCTACACTCAGGCATTATATCCATGCCCAATATAACAGGTTTTTCGATATAAGCTACTAGCATGCGATACGTTAACTTTCTACAACGGATCTTAATATCACCATGAACGGTTGCGGAATTTCCTACAGCTGCGAAAGCGGTATTCTTCCATTCCCAACAACTTTTGGTTTCACTGTTGTCTTCGTTGCTCCTGCATTCTGTAACATTTGCAATTCCTCCCTGAGATAGTTCAACTAATGCAAAGACTATCCTGTTTATGTTTTAAGGATGCCACTTGGATGGCGACTTCTTGGTGTTTTGCATTATAAGCAGGACTGTTTATAGCATTAACAATTTTTCTGTATGTGCCCTTATTTACCGTACTTCTTGAATCGTAGTTGTCCTGTTGGTCTTTGTCCTATAATTATTTTTAACACCGCTTCTTTTAAAGTCTCAGCACTAGTTTTATCTTCCTCAATGGTTCTTATACGAGCATGGCTCTTTGATACCTGTTTGGCGGCTTTACGTTCTAGTGGATGAGCCAATGCACTAGCAAGGTCACGCGGACGGGCTAATCTAAGTGCCTGTTATCTTTCAGAATCCTGAAAGCCATCCACAAATGTTTGCACTCCAATTTGTTCTATAAAACTTTATGGATTAGCTAATCTCACTAGCCGTGCAATTTGAGTTTCTAATACTTGGGGGTTCTCTCCAATTTTCTGCAGTGGGTTCCTTAACTGAGCACAGTAGACGTGTTGCGGATGTTTATTTCCATACCGCATTTCCAATCGTGAAACAAGATAATTAAAATTATTTTGCAAATCGTCTAGTATGGTTTGTAGAATGTATAGAGCATTCCTACGCAGGGCCACTATTAAGGCATTTGCCTTGTCTTCAACAGTCCACCCACTTGAATAGAATAGAATAGAATAAATTTATTGATGCTTTAACAGAAGTTTTATACAAGGCTACAAAGATTAAATACAAATAAGGTTAAATATTTTAATTGTAAATATAAAATAGTAAAGTACTTTAATATTTGTTTCTCTCAAGAAGAATCATTTTCAAAATTAAAATTTAAATATTTCTCAAATTTGTAAAACGCGCATCTTAACAATATTTCTTTTACTGTATTCTTGATGTTGTAGCTGCCACGAACTGTTTATGGTAATTGGTCTAAGATACCTTGTCATCATACGCGGGTGCTCTAACGTATCTTCTAGTACTTGGCATGCCATTTTCAATAACAGAGAAGTGTTAAACTTGCTGCACATTCACTTCTGTAGTTGTTCATGAGAAATAGAAGCCACTTCCTTCTTGGGCATGTTACTTCTTTATTTACGGTAAGCAGAATAAACTTTTGATGTAATTCGTCACACTTCTTAGTTATTTCCTCATATTTTGTTGCCATCTCATTGGTAACATCTATTTAGTTTGTTAATTTATTTTGCTTGATTTAATTTCTTACTGTAGTTTATTCCGGCTTAATTTAAGTTCCCCTTGTAGTTCTTTCGGTTTATATTAATCGATAACATTTCCTCTCTTAATTCTTTTGAAAGTTCTTCTTTTAATGCATTTTGGCATATCGTAATTTCAATATGTAATTTATTTTGATTGTATTTCATTTCCTCTTTTAATTTGCTTGATATTTCTTCTTACAATTTATGTTGATTGGATTACATTTTTTCTTGTAATTTGGTTTGATCAGATTTCATTCGTCTTGCATCTTTTACAACACTTCCCTCAACGACTCCATTTTATGTTTTTCCGCGCTTCTTGTCACTGGCATATAAAAACAATTAATATTGGCTTTTAACTAATAATAGTGTAAGAGTTCAACTTTTAAAAACAAATCTCATACCCGACACCAATGTAACGAAACTAGTTAACTGTATTAAATATTTATTTATATTCACTAACATTAGAATTATTTATATACACTTATTTATTTCATTACTTATTTCACAGTACACTAACAGCAAATGTTTATATTTCTATTTATGTATAGCAGTAATTAACAGCACAAGATTTTAATAAAAATTAAAACTAAGGGAATATAATCTACTATTTATATAGATGAAAAAAAGTTCCAAAGAGGTAAGGAAGAATCCGAAATAAATAATCGTAGTAATGATGTAATAAATTGCAATCCTATGACTCATTTCTGACCTTGAATTTAATTGACAGATATTGGTTGTCGCAAGGAGTCATTTGTGTATACATCATCCATTTTAATCATAAGGAACCTACTGGATTGTTCTAGAATGTTCCATTGAGTTTTATTGTTTCTAATTTTTGTTATAATAGAGGTTCATAATAAACATCCACCATTTTGGTCCCTTTTATCCGGATAAACCGTTAATTTTGAACGTAGTAAAATAGTTATTTCCGACACAAGTGCGCTGCCACTCCATATTTCAGATCTGAGATCGATTTTTACAGAACAATACGTAAACCAAGTTCTATAAAGCAGATAGAGAGCCGGAAATGTGACAGCACATGAGCATCGAATAAAATCTTTGCGTTTAAGCATATTTTGAAAAACAATTGTGGCAAATGAGGTATATAAACGAAAAAGTTTGGACAGAGCATTTGGTAACACAATGCGAAAAATGAAATCTCCTCTACATCTTTAAAAACTAAATAGAAATGGAAGAATAAATGTTTTCCATTTTCTTCTTCGTTTTCGAGATATATGAGTTTAAATGTTACGAAGAAGTAACATAAATAATTACATAAATATGTATTGCGATACACAAATTATCTTAAAGGGGAGCAATATTTTTCGTTTAAATTTAAATCGAAGAGTAAAGAAAAACTGCAAACAAAAAAGAATTATCCAAGTAAATTTTCAG
>JAHWXV010880314.1:0-11471 GCA_024586415.1 Phrixothrix hirtus
TAATAATAAAACTAATACAAATCTACTAACACACACAAATGTCAAACAATTGTCAATTTACTAACGGAGCTAATATCAAACTGGATCGAAGTTTTGATAATACAAGAGGAAACAAGTATCATCCGGACAACCATTGTTGCTCTCACTGTATTTCACATAAGGCAAGAGAAAGTAATAAATGACAACTAAATTGTCATTTAATTTTTAGTGTTATTACCATTCATTTTAACTCAAAATCAACAACATTTAAAAATGCTGTTAGATTAATTAACTAGTCCTAGATAAAATACCATATTTAACTCACATAATGGCTATTGTTTCGTCATTTGTAGTTGTCATAAAAAGAATTTAATACATTTATTTACAAGTAATTTAGTTTGTGTCATACATAATTGACACCTTCCTTATTGAACTTTTGTTGAATAACAACTGATTGTGTGGATGTCTTGCTATCTATTTTAAGACTAGCGGCACTTGACATTAATTTACCCCCTGCAGCCAAGCAGATTTATGTTAGGTAATCCTAGTTACCTGAATGAGTTCTACTTTACACTCACGTAATAATAACTACATTATAGACTCATTAAATAATATACTAGTAATTGTAAAACCATTCTTAGTATATTATAATATTTTTATTTTTCTCATTACTTTATTTTAATAATAATTTTAATAGGCTTGGTTTAAAACAAGATCTTCATCTGAAGCAGATAGTTTTAGAATATTCTTTAATAAGATTTATGGGGAACTACAGACTTATCTTTTAACAAAATTGAAACCAAAAATGGCAATACGTGAAGCTGTCTATATACGACAGTGTTGTGATATGTTGCAAGGACTGCTCACATCGGATGACGATATACCAAGTTAGTCTAGGGCATGTTTTTATTTATTATTAACCAATAATTACTTACAATTTTAGAAACATACAATGAGAAACATCTTGAAAGATTTTTCATATTTGCTTTAATGTGGTCATTAGGTGCAGTTCTAGAATTAGGTGACAGAAATAAACTAGAAGAATTTGGTGTTAGAACTGCTCCAAAAATGGATTGGCCCAAGCCAAAAGAAGGTGAAACTATATTTGAATATGTAGTTGGTGATAATGGAAAGTGGCAACATTGGTCTGAAAGAGTAGAAATCTTTGAATATCCAGATGATCAAGTATTGGAATACAATACTATATTGGTTCCTAATGTAGATAATATTCGAACAGCATTTTTGATTGAAACTATCGCAAAACAAGGCAAAGCTGTATTACTTATAGGTATGAAGAATCTTTTATCAGTTATTGATTTTGTTAGTTTATAATATTGTAGAGGTTACTAGCTATCCCATTATGTTTATTAATAAATAAAGTTGAAATGATTTTATAACAATAAAGGTATAGATTACAAATCGGGATTTTGTTATACTGTTTCGATAAATGAAATTTTCAAACAATAAAAAAATAAACTACTTATTTGTAAAGTTCTTTATTCCTTACGCGTTATTTATGTACGCACTCACCCATTTGATTAGTGTATTTTATTTAATCACTCACGGTTATGAGAATGTGTTTGGAACTAACCTGGTTTTTGAAATTCTTTGGAGATGCAAGTACTCTTCTTTCCGGTTCACAATATTTTTTTTAATATTAATTTTAGTTATTATTATTTTAATGTGTGTGCCAGTCTTGCCCAAAGTTTCACTATAATTTAATTATTTTTCAAGTTACTTGTCGTTTTTCAACGAAATCAATTTCGCACTATTTACTTATTACACTTCGAAAATAAAAACATCATTTTCATGGTTGCAACTCTTTCTTCGTTTATTTTCACTTTTGTATTGTCGCTGTTTAAACTTTCGCTAATGACATGCATTTAAATTTTGTCCGTTAAAGTTGCTTCGTGCGGTTTGCATTCGTACTATGTACGTGACAATTTTCACTTTCCAATGTACACATTTTTAATCCCTATCTAGCTTTACAAATTACAAGGACCTTCCGATTGACTTTTAGTCTTTCGGATTTTGTTGACATGAAGTTTACTGCTTTTGTGAATTTTCTTAAATGACTGTATACAATATCTTAATTTCTATCTAACTGATTATATTGTTATTGTTACTATTTTTAAATTAATTGATTATTTATTTAACAATTATAATTTTTAAATTTTTTTAAAGGATTAATTTAAGGTTTATGAATTATGCATCAGTAATTGCCCAATATGTGCGCAATTTCCTAAATATTTGAGTTACAAAATCATTAATTGTAGTGTTGGTAATTCAGGAACGCTGATTTGCACGTAGAAGGCCGTTATTGCTTCAAGTATTTGATTGTAACTACCATGAATATCATTTCTGTCCCCAGATTCCTAACATTACCATAAACAGCAGTAAGTTTGTTTGTACCAAGTTACTGCCTCACCAACAAAGTTGAGCTAAATCGATTCATCACATCAGGCTCATCGCACCAAGCAGTTTTTAATGAGTCTTGCAACTGGTCGAGTTTGGTTGTTTTGTGGTGTTGTAAAGTTATGTAAAAATGGATTCCGACACAAACCTTGTTACTTTACATACATTGTGTAAAGAAGATGGCATCGTCGTCGTGAACACACGCAGGTCTGGACTCGGGATTTTTAGTCATTTACACTTCATTCTTCTTTAGTATCCAATACAATTTTATAATTATTATCGGATGAGTGTGGAGCAATTTCTGTCACTTGTACCGTTATAACGGGACAATATTGTGAAACATAACATTATATTGAATAACCGGAAGTGTCACTTTATTGTTATGATTTTTAGGTTTTTTACAATTTTCTCGAAAGGACACACACCAAGGATTACCTTTAAGAATACTAGGGGCGTCGTTAATCCCAGCTTTGAAGTAATTGCGGGCCTAAACACACACACACACACAGGCCACATTAATTTATTTATCCACCCTTACCGAATCAAGCTTTTCTATTTTCCTACACTCTGAACATCCAACTCCATTCACAGGCCAAATCACGTCAAATTATTTCATTTCGTTACTTTTAAAGACGTCGTCACTATGAAGAATGCTCGTATATCACAAAAGGTATTTCCAAGTCTCTATATATCGCCAAAAACAGCAAATAATTTGACTAGCAAAATGACAAAATCTGATCTGTCAAAAAAAGAATATTTACTTGCTTTTATACAAACCCAAACTTCTAGGACCTGTGAATACAAAAAAAATCCTGGCAAGTAGTTGCCACGCTCAACACAAATTGTAACTGTATGTGTTTTACAGATAAACACGTCAGATTTTGACCATTACATTTGTGTTTTCCTATTTTTTTCTCCAGCCACAGTAGAAGCAGTGACTGGGCCTAGAATACCTCCTAGCTGATTCCAATTCTCCCTTATCACTTTGACTTCCATAATTATGTTCTTTTAGGATGCTGCAGACTCTTATCTTCATTTCCTTAGATGAACAGTAAACTGCCTTTCGATACCGTAAGTGAGTAACTAAATCACGAGCCCGAGTTTTCTGCAATTTTCTGGAGCAGTTCATTTTAAAAGTTGTAACACAATCTTTGCCAGTGTATATCAGATATACAAAATTTCTAGATCGTTTGTGGCACTAGGCTGAAAGGAATAACTTTCGAGATCTTCTTCTGCTGACTCCTCGGTACATGAATTATGGTTACTATTAAGTAACATATCTTCATCGTTTTGATGGTTCACATTTTCATCTTCTGTTGTAGCATTTATGTTTAATTCAAACAGCTGTCTATGGAATTTTTTTTGCTGCGCTTTAAAAGATTCTCTTTCACATTCCTCTGCAGAATCCATTTAAAAATAAAAATTAAAAGTAGGTTGTCTAATTGTTTAAATGTTTTGAATTTTGTTTATCTACTCATTAATATTTAATAATTATCTACTTTATTATATAATCATATTATCTCAACAATACATACAACACATACCTTCTAAATATGAAATTAAATGTTGTTAAAATAAAAAATAATTATTAATTAGTGTAGAGCAGTGGTTCCCAAAGTGTTTCCTATGGACCCCTCGAGGTCCTTGTGACTGCTGGGAGGGTCCAGGGCAAATTATAATTAATTTAGGGGTGCATGGACAATGTTAGAGGGTCCGTGAAGGTTTAATATAAAGTAAAATATTTGTGACCCATTTCCATTATTATGAAATTAAAATAAATTAGTAATGATTTTTACGTGTTAAAAAAATTTTAGAGTAAAATATTCTAGATAGGTACATAAAATACAAGTAATGACAAACATTGCATGGTTGAAGTCGGGTTGATCGCACATGTGGCCGTATATGCAGATTTCAATATGGATTGCAATCTCGCCGCTACATGCCATAACTTGTCTAAAATATGGCAGTATTAAAGTGTCGTGCATCTAGTCAACAGTTTAGTTTTGTTTTGTGCATGATCTCAAAATATGAGGTGAATGTAACAAATATTGCTTAGTTTTGAACAGAAAACAGTATTATTTTTTGTATTATTATGAAGATAAAGTACATTACATAAGTATTTTTGAATACAAATGATATCTTCTTGTACATAAATTTATTAACCAAAGTTATATTTTTGTTTAAGTTAATTTATAAAATAGTTTTATTATATAATATTTATCAATATTCGATTTTGTTATTTCTTACCTACTTAATTTATTTGATAATAATTGAATTATTTGTTTTTCTTGAAAAATAAATAATTAAATTAGATTTAACTTTTTTTGAAAAAGCCAAAGGAAAATAGTTGAAAACGCTGTCATTGCAACAACTCTTAGCAACAGCATCTTAGCGAGATGACGATGGACTTCGTGCTTCTTATAACATTTCTGTACTGATTTTGCAAAGTCCGGAATATCGAAAAACCTATTCTACCAGCTGTAAGTGAGGTAATACACACCGTGAGTGTGCTGAGTAATAATGCAATACAAAGGAGGATTGATGAAATGGCTCAGTGTGTAGAAAATTCTTTATGTGAGTACTTAAAAATATCAGAATTCTCTAGTCAAATTCTGCCACGAAACGAAGCTTTACTTTTAGCTTATGTGAGATTTGTTAAAGAAGAAAAAATTTGCCAAGAATTGTTATTTGCCAAATGTTTAGAAACTGATATGAAAGGTGAAACAATATTTAATGAATTCGAAAGATTTTTCAATGTAAATGCTATACCCTACAGACACTGCTCTGGTAATGGTAGGACGACATCGAGGCTTTCTGGCATACTTAAAACAAAATATACCCAATGTATTATCTGTGCATTGTGTCATTCATAGGCAACATTTAGTCACCAAAAATCTTAGATTATGTAATTAGAGCAGTTAATAAAATCAAAAAGAATGCCTTAATGAGAGATTATTACTAAACTTTGTTTGGAAAATGATGAAGATTATAATCGTATACTACTTAACATGGAAGTTCATTGTGAAATTGGTCAAGATTTGAGTTTGTATTATAAAAATTTATAAATTAATGTAAGCGGTAAATTACCAATCCAAAAATTTTATTTCATTTATAATTATTTTTTACGGAAATGGAATCAGTTGAATTAATAAACAATTTGTTAAAACGAAGGTAGCTAGATTTAACTTGGCAATTAAGTTGGCAACAGTAAATGTAAAACTTACTAGAAATAAGTAATGGTGGGAGTGTTTCCAGAAGAATGTGAGTTAGAAGAGAAATACACGTAGTGCCTGGCAGGAAGTGCACTTGGCGAGTATATTACTCAATTTTGATAGTTTGAAATAAAATTGTTTAAAAAGGTATGTGTGCCTTTAATATTGAAATCAATATATAAGTGTGCTTAAATAGTGAACTTATACTTCACCAGTAATGAAGAGTAAATCCTATCAATTTAGGAAATCGGTTAGTAACCTTGTGTCGAAAAGGGCCGATGCCATTTTAGAAAATTTAACAATAAATTCTTTGATGGCAAAACTAAGGAGAAATTGAATGATTTAATATTCAACTGGAAATTTGGGTGCTAATTGTCCAACAACTAGACGAAATCCAAAAAGCATCGCTAACAAGAAATTACCGGAAAGTAAAGGAATTATCTGTACAGGTAAAATACGTTATTAAATTTCATTGTAGAATTATTTAAAAGTCTAATAAAAATTGACAAAAATCTACAAGTCAAATTAAAATTCTGGAAGTACCGGAACTGGAAAGCGGTAATGCAGGTGTTCGACGTGTAATGGTAAATCCCCAATAAAAACAATCCAGTAGCATGTCATGAACTGAACTAAGGAGCATGAGTTAATTGAAAAGTTAATTTATGTAATATTACTTTAATTTTGATTATTTTTTAACATGTTTTCAATCTGAAAACTTCCCACTTTAATTTATGTTATTTTATATACAGTCAGTCAAAAGAAAGGCGGGATTTTTTCGGAAATTATTTTGTACGATGATAAGCACATCAGCAACTATGTCTTGTCGATAAAATGTTGCCTTTGTTGGGAAATTTCGCCTTTGTAATTAATTTAGCCTTGGTAGTTGAATTTTACCTTTGTGTTTATTATCGCCTTTGTTGCGGATCTTTACATTTGTTGAAATACCTATTTGTCTTTTGTTTAGAATAAGTTGCCATATGAATTTTGATCATATGTTTGACAGCTGATTCTCATATCAGTGTAATCTGTAAAATACCCTTAGTTATTTGAAGTAGTAGTAGTAATAAAATTGAGAATTAACTTGATTTATAATAAAAATATCTTGATCTGTAATAAACTGAATTCTTTTGCTAAATAGTTCATTTTTTTGAGTCAATTAAGTTTACAAAATATTTAACTTACAATATTCAGGTATTAATTGTTGAATGAATATGACGAACTATACAGATTCTGGAAGATTGATGATTGTACTCTGTAGAAATGGATTTATATCATAGCATGCTGGAGCAAAGAACCTGAAAGTAAATGGTAGAGTATTTTTCTTATGTATAAACATTATAATTTGGCGTACCAATGTGGAGCATTAAAAGCACAATATTACAGTTGTCAAACCAGCATAAACTCGATAAACTTTGCAAACATTAAAACCGTTACAAGTTGTTATCCTAATGTGGGGCCTTTAAAACCCAGTAACCTCAAACCATTACAGTTGATTATCTAAAAGTGCATGTGTGGATCGATTTTATACACCTTTTAATTCAATGTTGGAATTCCTGGAAAGTAAAGACAATGATTTGTGGCTCAATTTAATTAATTCAAAAAATGACGTAGCTTATATGACTGACTTATTTTCCAAATTTAACAAAACAAATTGAAGCCACAAGGTGATTAGTTAAATTTAATCAACTAAAAGTATAATATCTGCGTTTGTTGGAAAACTTTTTCTATACAAACAAAATTTGAGGAGAGGAGAATGCTCCCAGTTTTTAAAATTGCAAAACCGAGATGAAGATTTGCTTATGTATTGCCAATACTTAACAGCTCTTCATTCTGACCTTAGCCAAAGATTTAAAGACATTTTTCAATTGGTTATCCCCGATTGAATGTTGGACTCTTTTGCAAATAGACCTAATTTATTGAATTACCCACAAATGAGGAGCTGAAACCAATGTTTGAACAAGATAACACAAATTCTGGTCAAAAATAAAAGTTTAATTAAATAACAAGACCTCTATTGACAACGAAAGTGAGTTACTTACATATACACAGTTACAGATAGTTTACAAAATAACTTCTCCATCCCTTGAATATGGCCTTATTCAAGCGATTGGAGAAGGACGAAGCAAATCTACTGGCACTAAAATTAGAGTAGTCTATGTTCGGACACCGTCAACGCAAGTATGCGTCCATTGATCTCCCGTTACACAGGAAGACTTAAGTTATTATGCCTTTCTCAGATCAACAGTGAGAAGCCAGGGAACAATAGCAAAAGGGGGGTACCTTAGTTTGGGTTGTTGAATTACCCAAAATAGTCCATCGAGATTGGCTTATAGATTCCCGCGTCGGCAGAAGAACTACACAGGTCCAGTAAAACTGCTACGGTGTGAAACGTGCTGACTAATTCCTAGAGATATACCATTATATCTCTTAGGTCGGACCTTCCAACATTTGATACTATGTTGAGTCCCTAAACACACCGAACGTTTTCTTTTAACACAGAGTCAACACACGACCGATTTTACTGCCTTTACGACTCTGCAAATGCGTACCCACTTTTGAAGAATATGTCACCGAACGCTATCAGATGTTCAGAAATTATGTTTCTCTGTCACATTTCTGGCACGATTGGATTTTTAATCGACACAGACGTAAAAGAAACGCGTCTATCGTGTTTTCTTTATCCGATTAAAAAAACCAACCAACTTATTTACCTTTCTTTTGAGAAAGAAGAATTCTATCTTCTGTTTTTGTCAACAACCCCATTTCTAAGAAACAAATCCACGGCGGCAACTTAAGAAAAAAAAAGATTTTGTCCTTTATTAACGGAACGCCACCAAAATCTGACAATCTACCACCTTTGCCTTTGTATAGAGGCACAATTATAGCACTCTTCCAGTCCTCTGACACTCTTGCTAATTTTTCTATTATGCATTGAAATAGAGTTATTTCACTTGGGGTTTATGGCCAAGTTTTTGGTATAAAAAGGGGTCCATGGGCACAGTAAGATTGGAAACCACTGGGGTAGAGAACCCTTTGCAAAAAAACAAAAATCTTTAAAACCTTGTCAAATGCTATAAATCAACACAACAACTGGAACAAAAAATTCTCAATCAATTGAATTGTCAAATTGATCTAATCACTTTATTATGTTTGATAACGAAGATGATATTTTCTTTAAAATGTTGTATTTGTTGAGTTATTGGTTCAGGTATTTCTTGTTCAGTTATGTAGTAATACCTAGTAGTTTATTTTTGTTTAAATAAACAAATAGCATAAAATGTCAAATTACATAATATATACAACAAAAGCAAAGGCAAGATGAATATAGTATTACATTGTTATAGTTAAAATATAAAATACGTATACACACATAACAAAAACTTTATTAAAATTTTATCATCTATTAAAAACTAGTTAAAATGTTCTATGTTCGATAATTCAAACCCAAAGCTGATTTTGATTCTTGTTAAAGAATTCTTCCAAGGAATAGATGTCCATTCCCTTATTGAGTTAATTTAAAGCCTTGAGCAATGCTTTATAGTTTTGGTTTTTTGCAAAGGCTTGTTCTCCACTAATTAATAATTATTTTTTATTTTAACAGCATTTAACTTCATATATAGAATTTGGTAGGTATTTATTTAGAGCTGCAAACAATAGACTACAGCAGATATATAAAATATTCAATATAATTATTAAAATATTGAAATTTACTCATAATTTACTTTTAATTCTGTTATTCTAGGAGAACAAGGTACAGCTAAAACTGTTATGATTAAAGGATACTTAAATACATTTGATTCTGAATACAAAATAAGTAAATCATTCAACTTTTCCTCAGCAACAACCCCAAATATGGTTCAGGTACATTTTATTATTAACAAGTAGCACATTTAATTGTAAAATTAGAAAACTCATAAACCCATTATTTTCTATTATTATTGCAGAGAATTATAGAATCATATGTAGATAAAAGAGTAGGTACAACATATGGACCACCTGCAGGAAAAACACTTTCAATCTTCGTTGATGATATCAACATGCCTGTTATTAATGACTGGGGTGATCAAATTACAAATGAAATTGTACGACAACTCATGGAAATGCATGGTAATTTAAATTAATTTAAATGGAACACAAACTTCTATTATGGTATTTTAGGTGTTTATAGCTTGGATAGGCCAGGAGATTTTTCTACAATAGTGGACATACAATTTTTAGCAGCAATGATTCATCCAGGTGGTGGCCGGAATGACATACCACATCGTCTGAAAAGACAATTTAACATATTTAACTGCACTATTCCAAGTATAAATTCTATGGATATGATTTTTGGTAAATATTAGATTTAAAAATAACAAGATATTGAAACTTATATTTCAGGGCAAATTGGCCAAGGGTATTTTTGTGATACAAGATTTAATCATATAATAGTAAATTTTTTGCCACGTTTAATTCCATTGACACGACTTATATGGTCTCTAACAAAAACAAAAATGTTACCAACTCCTGCTAAATTTCATTATGTATTTAATTTACGAGATTTGTCTCGAATATGGCAAGGAATATTAACTGTACAAAATTTGGAATGTCGAACTATTACCTCATTACTTAAACTTTGGCAACATGAATGTTCTAGAGTTATTTCTGATAGGTAATATTAATTATTTATATAAAATTTACTCTATCTTTATTTTTGTAAAGATTTACAACTCAACAAGATCGTGATTGGTTTATTAAGAATCTGAGAAAGCTAGCACAGACAGAATTAGAAGATTACTGGGAATATTTTCCGGATGAGGAATCTTACTGGGTGGATTATTTAAGAGATCCGCCAGAAGTAACTGGTGATGAACCTGATGATTTTTGTTATGATGCTCCAAAAGTTTATGAAGAAATTCCCAGTTGGGAGTATATTAGGACCAAACTACTTAGTTAGTTTAATTTTTTTTATTTCTTATTTTAATTTTTTTAATGTTTTTTGAACATTAACTACTTCTAAAATTGTTCTTTTATTTTTGAACGCAGGATAACCTATTTCAAAATTGTGTCAATTAAATTGATAAACAATTTCCAGAAGTTATAAGAAACATAGAAGAATAATTACAGCATGTTTTGAAAATTTAAAAGTTATCAATTTTGATAACATTACCAAAGTAGCAATATGCCAGCAGTCAATTTGACTAGGGTCTTAATACATCACATGACTGCCTGTTGTCATTTATATACATTTCTATAAACATCACTTGAAAGCTGGTGGTTCATTATACAGGAAAAATCTCATTATAGTAATTTTTAGTTAATACGGTTTAGTAATTAATTAATTAATTACTAATTATTTGAAATTAACCTAAAGCAATACATTTTAATGATTTCAAGTAAATTGTTGAGACTGCATTTACAAACGAACAAAAATAACTCCATTTTAATATATATATTTTTAAAAGGCAAGAAGGTCTTCTTTACGAAAGTTGTTCATCCTTTTGGATCTTAAAATCCAAGTACCTGAAATGCAGTACAACAAGATGAAATAGGACTCCTATTTTAAACAAAAAGTCAGGTTTATATTGGGTAATTTAAAAACTCAGTTAGTGCCTCAGTTTTTAATACCGCAAGTGTACTTTATGGTTTAATGTGGGTATTCTGCATACATTTATTCAGAAAAGCATTTTTGTACATGAACATGAATACTTTAACAAAAATATCTGCTGGTAAAGGAACAACATCATTTTATACAACCATTGTTTTATTACCTGAAGTAAAAGTACATATATATATATTGATATAGAATTTGGTCATTAATTTCACAAATTTAAACATAAGTAAATATTCGCTATTAATTAAAACAACAAAAGCATAAAAATACAT
>JAHWXV010880513.1:0-10602 GCA_024586415.1 Phrixothrix hirtus
AAAAAAAAACTACTTACGTTCAGGTGGCAAATCTTCAATATGAACTTGTCTTCTGGGAGATTTCATTTGAGCAACTTCCATTCCACAAGCTTGGTCAATGGATTCTTCTGAAGAAAAACTGTCTGATGTTTCTTCATCTGAACTGTTATCATTAGTGTCCTAAAATGTTTTCATAATTATTGTCATTAACATATGTACATAATGTAAATTTACCATATCGAAGGACGGAATATGAAGTTCTTCCGGAGTACTTGAACCAGAATATCCCGGCGGTCGGAAAGAGCGAACAAAGAAATCTTTACATACAAAACACTGCTTTGTATTCAATAAACTTGGATCCATTACAAAAGTGTTAGTATAACATCTACTAAATTAAATGCAACTTGAGTGAACAATGGAGGACAGGACGTCGGGATGTCGGAATGCGTACAGCGCAGGATTTATCAGAAATACAGATAATCAGAGACAAATGCAGGCAACTCCGTGCAATTTAGCAATATAAATTTACGTCATCAAAATATAATCAACAGATGGCACATCAGGCTATCAATAAATATACGGCGGCGTCATGTGATCGTCTCATTATTGATTACTTTCACCATTGGACACGTTCAACTAATCTTAGCAATTGATTTACACCGTAAAAGTCATCGCGTTTTAGCAGTTTGATATTTACTGAATAATTTTCTCTGTAATTCTATAACTTTTAAAATGTAATGCGATAATTTTATTGTATAAGAAGTTATGAATGATGACTAATTTTAATATTTTGAATATTTACAAAAATTAGTAAACTCTATTATCTAATAGGCTAACTTCTTAAATAATTGAGGTTATTCTAAGATATAACGTAAACTTAGAGTTCATTTTACAACTCTCGGGAAACATTCTAAGTAAAAAAGTATATTAACACTTATGATTAATAATATTTCTTATGATATATGAAATATGTATTTATAAAAGGAAGTATTTTTTCAATATATTTTCGATGTTGAGTTATTATATGAAAGAAACTATAAAATGTTTTTAATTTAATAATAACGTGATATGTTTGTAATAAAATTAATAAAAGTGTAACTATCTATCATATTAAAATACGAACTCTATGTGCTCGCAGAATTAAAATTTTTATCTTAGCGGTTTATATTTGAAATTGGCGAAGTGCTGCTACATACTTGTTTGAAACTACAGAATAAATCTTGGCTAGTTTTGCTGCTTTATTACTGGAGATGGCGCTATAAACTATCACACAATGTTGCATTAGTGCGAATGTAATGAACCGGTTGATTTATCAGTACTGATAATGATTATAAGAATATTTTTTATTAATAATGCAATTAAAATGGAAGTTTATATTTAATCATACATATGGCAAAGATTAATATGCAAATGTAGATATACAAAAGTCATCTCCAAATCAGTTATTTTAAAATTAAACCTAATCTTATTTTGATAATAACCTTACTATAGTGTGGAGTTTTTAATTGTCAACCAATTTACGATAACATGAAGGTTCTTAACAAATTAAAAATTAGAAGAATAATTCAAATTTTAGTAATTTTTTTATTGTAAATAACATAAAACGTAAATTTTCATAAACAAAATATAGACATACAAAAAATGCCTCTAGTCATACATTTAAATTCTATGTTTAGCCTTTAAGATACCAGCAGACAACCTGGAAATTGATTTTTTCATCGTCATATTAAAATTGGATATTCAAAAAGAGATCACTTTATTTTTGTATCAAAAATCAATTATATTACAAATCAAAAAACTCAAAATAAATTCTTAATAAATTAATAAATCATCATTGGTTACGCTTTATGCAAAACCGTTACAGGTACACACAAAAAATACTTGCGTGTCCTAAAGTTTTTTGGCGCTGATAATCACTTTGAATAGCAATGGATATAAGATGCTTTACAATGAGGATTGTAGGATTCTTATATTCATTAAACACAAGCAATCAATAGTTACGAAAATTATAAATAAGTGGACTGTAACATACTAGAACAAATTTAATTAAAAGAACTTACTCTAAATTTTTTAAGGTGGTGGAGCGGCGTGACGAATCTTTGCTCATTAAGGTGATATTGAAAGGAAGAAAAACGGGATCATTAAGTAGAACAAAATTCTCAATAAACAAAATATTTACATATATTTAAAAGGAAATTAATTTAACATTAACAGTTATTATTATGTAATATTGAAGGCGACACGTAGTATCGTTAATTAACAAAGGGAACGAGAGTTTTATAAGAGCGAGGTGATGCAATAGCGATACGCCAGGCGAGACTATAACAAAACTTAAAAAACGAATACTTAAGATGAAGGAAGGGGGGCACGCGAAGTCAAAATAGGGCTACGTAGCTTAACTATATTTTAAAAACTAAAAGAACTTAGAGTACATTGATTTTAAATACAAAGCGTCAACAATCATTGTTTATTATAATCGTTTTTAAATTTTAAAAAGCATAAAATAAAATTAAGAAAATAAAGATCAACAGTTATATTAAAAAATTCAAATAACTTGCAAAAATGAGTAGGTGTTCATTTTTTACTTGATTGTCAATTTAAAAATGCATAAAATAAAATTAGGTAAACAAAAAATATCTATTCCTATTGTAAGTGGAATGTAAATAAAATAAGCATTGACACCATAAATTCATAAATATTAACAATATGAACAAAAAATTCTTCATTTGCGATATCTTCATACTTAGGATCAGAAATATTGTGCATTTATTATGAAACCAACGTGCACATCTATCACAACCAATCTTCTTGGGTTATTTTCGTTTCTTTCGCATCGCTCTCATAGTCCAAATCAAATTCATGACACTTTTTTTTTATTTTAGATCGAAAAGAACTGATAGTTCTTTAATATTTGTAAAACTACATTTTCGAATTTTAATATTTTGTTTGTTATGTCTTGTGTCCTGCTCGATTTGATCTTTTTTATCTATTTTTCAATTTTGTTCTGTTTGTTTATTTATTGCTTTATTTTTTGTGTATTATTGCAAAGTGTCTAATGAAATGGGTATTGGAATCCTTTCTGGTGTTTACTTCGTTATTTTCTCAGATTTCTTCTCTAATGGAGTTGGTCAAAAGCAATTTTTGCAAATCGGCTTTCATTTCTACCTGGTGTGATGTCTATATTTTGTAGAATACACATTTTGGGAACAAATTTTAACATTATTATTGATTCTATTGTCATTAATTTGTGCAATACTAGTTGTACCACTAATCTCCTTTACAAAATGATTTTCTTTATAATTTATAAGATCAAATGAAAATTGAGTATGACCAACTTTCATATTCTGAAAGAGTTCAGAATGATTTTCAAATCTAAAAGTCATTTTCTGTAAATTGTAGTCATACTGTTTAAGTATTCCATTATTAGTTACTTCTTATGTTTCTACAGTAGCAATGTTTGATATTTTGAATGCACATATAAATACCTCACACATTTGTATAGTGTCTTCCTTCAAAAATTTTTTTAGGTTTTAAAAAAACCTGTTCCGCTATTTCAGATTCGCATTTTTGAATTTAGTTTTCTTCGGTATTCATTCCAGTTGTTACATTTTCTAGAATGGGTCAAAGGAGTACAGTCAGCATTTTCTAAACCCATTTATAATAAACTTTTTTAACGCCGTGTTTCGCTTAGTACCTTCTATAGCAAAGGGTAAAATATATAATTCGTAAGAATAGCGTTTATAGTTTCAGGTTTAGATTTTCACTTTCTAAGTGTTTTCCTCTACTTTATTTTTAAGGGTATAAAAACACCCACATTCGTAGGTTACAGGATATGGGTTATATTGGGAAGAAGTACGTATAATATTATTTGACGCACACTCCAATAATCCCTCAACTTCATTATTAAATTGGCTTAAGCTCATCAACCAATGACAATACTGGTACAGAAATTTCTTTTTCGTCTAGCCACTTGTCTAAAGCGTTGGTAATGTATTCATAAAGTACTTCACTAAGCATTCAACAGCTTTCTGATTTGCCAAGAAACCAATCATTAGGCATACTTTCAATAACAGCCTTTAATGATGAATGATAATTCTGGATGTTTCCCTTGAAATGATCTATGCCATTTTTCGCCAGGTCTTCCTTCATTAAAAGGTGTCTGCCGACTTTCATTTACAATAATATTTGTTAAATAAGTCATGTTTTTTTGTGGAAATCAATTCTTAGCGAATTGAAGAGCCAATTAACAAGTTACACAAAATTTTATATTTAAGTTTGTAGCCATCCGGGCGCAATATCAACACTGATTAAAATCGGATATCCGGAACTGCCATTTTACTCTTGTCATTTTTCGTTTTTCGCAATTTTCCCGAACTCAACCCCAACGATTTTTTTAGACAATTTAATTCCGTTTTATATGAACTGGGCCGTTTATCTAATACATTTTCGAAAATCAGATAACCGTGCATTAACTGTGAACAACATATCTCGAAAACCAGATATCGTATAAAAATGAAGTTTTATATTTTTTGCTGCCTTCCTGATATACGGCAGCAACAATTTAGTTAAAATCTAATGACTGAAAGTTCTATTTTAGTCTTGCGATTTTTTAAAGTTTTTTTCGATTTTCTCGAAAATCGCTCTAACAATTTTTTTAAAACTTACTACCGTTCTTATGTATTTGATAAACTTTTACGTGAACTCTTCAGTTTCTTTGACAAAAACGTTATAGCTAGTTATCAGAGAAAATCTCTGGAGTTAAGCAGCGTTTAGCGTGTAATTTGGATGGGTGATCATTGCAATTGTCGTTCACAAAATAAACAAAATAATATTTTAATTATTTGTGGACATACTTGGCATATCTATAATTCGTAAGAGAAAGACGTGTGTTGTCTCACATCAGATATTTAAAATGGTGTTCAAGCGGCGAAAAACCAACTAAAGTTGGAATTTCAAAACAAACAAAATCATTTTCTACATTGAAAGTACTTGAAAGGGGAGAGTCAAGTTACTAAAGTGTAGCCAAATAAGATGACATTGAGCTCACCAAACAAGAGAATAGAATATTACAAGAGAAAAGCTTTTAATATTTAGAAATTCCAAATGACAATTAGGATATTGAATACGTGAGAATACCAGGACAGGAATATCCAATATTGACTAATATTAACGGCAGACGTATCGTTGATATACATGGTAATTTTAAAACTCGCCGTTAAACTTGGACTGTCATGCGGGGATAGTTCTGAATCAAGAGGAAAAAATTCTTTTAAAAAAATTCCTTGTTGTTTCCAAGATAAACGCTTTTGAAATAAAGTTGCAGCATTGTTTGAAAACACTGCAACAAAACGGCAAAATGAATAAATCGAAGATATTAATTTTATTTATAGCTTTGTGTTCACTTACAAAAATTATACAAGGCGTGTTTTTTAAGTAGGTACCGTCTTAAAATAAAAAAAAACAAGTAAAATTTTCTTAAAAATTTTATTTTTACATGAAAACCTGTACCTTAATCTACTTTTCTATATAATTTCCACCAATATGGAGGCATTTATCGTATCGTACAATCAAGTTTTGAATTCCATCCTCATAGGAGTCTGCCGTCAATTTCATTAACAACACTTCTGGAACTTGAGGAAACTCATCAGATAACGATGAAATCGTAAAGGATGTTATCTTTCACTTTTTCGTTAACTTTCTGAACCAAACCTCCAGTAATGACAAAAGATTGCCCACTTCGTTCCTCATCGTGAACATTCGTGCGGCCATCTTTAAAAAATGTAATACATTTCCATACCATTCCTTCCCTAATAATGTTGTCTCTATATACTTCACTGATCTGACGATGAATTTCGGCCGATTTAGTGCCTTTAACACAAAGAAAACGAATAACAGCGCATGTTTTACTGTCGGCGGGATCCTCGACCAGCGGAGGTATTTTAAATAGTGACAAATAAACGTAAACACAGTGGAATCTTTCAGTAATGGTGTCTGTGGCTTATAGGTACACAGCGTGTACGCGTGGAAAGCCGCCGCAACGCTCTCTGTTGCAGAATTTCAAAACGGTACTTATTTAAAAAGCACGCCTCGTAATATGCTATATTAAATTATCAAAATTTTTGTGTTTTGTCATACGTTTTAGAGCAATAGTGTCTATTTTTGTCGTTACCTAGATATCATAATTTTTGTTTCGTGGGTTTATTAATTTAATTACATTTAGTTTTAAGTTAAACATCGGATTTAAATCCCTGTAATTCTTACTTATGTGGCTATAGGCAACAGTTAGTGTACGTAGTATCTATAAATAACCTAGAACAATTAACAGAACTAATACGTGATGCTGCACGAACAATTCGTAATTTTTCCAAAATTCTCCGCTAAACGCCATAATCATTATATCGCAGAACACAAGCACGCGTTTCTACTGTAAGAGAGAATTTTGAGCACCTTTTGTAAAAAAAAGGTAAGTTCCTCCGTTCTCATTGTATTGATTTTATCTCAAATTGTAAGTTGAGTAAAGTTAACGAAAATATTCTTTGATTCTGAAATAATACAGGGAGCAAATGCAGTTCACTTCTTTCGAATTTGTGTTTATAAGCCCTACATTTAGTATAACTTAAAATCGTACATGTAATAATACAAAGATGTCTTATAAAAATTAAAAATCCTTTACCATTTTTTATAAATTCTAAAAATTAAAATGGTCCAAAAAGTTTATTATCAAAATTATGGTACTTATAGATATTTGAATATGATATAATTGAATGTGTATAAATAAATATTAACTGTTGAATTTTTGTTTCTACAAAATACGAACGAATAAAATTATAGGTCATTGTACATTGAGATGGGTTAGTTTTACACAAATAAACAAAAACACCTGCAGTAATTTGATATTGTTGAACAACATATTATTTCCTCAACATCACGTAGTTGAAATTGGAATGTCGTCTAGACATATACATTTGCAAGCACATTTTCTGATAGTTCTCAAACAATAGACTTGTTCAATTTTTTCCAAAAAAGTCTTCATTTTTATGTGATTTTTTTATTAATGGACGTGGTTAGGTCTCTACAGTACCGTATTAAAGTTTGTCCATTAATTTTAAAATCATCCTGTATATTTGTGCTGTATATGACGATAATGTTATGACTGAAAGAACGGCTCAGAAATGGCGTGTACGTTTGAAAAACAGATTTCGACCTCAAGGAACGAGCTCATAACGGTCGACCGTTTGTGTTCAATGAAGAGCAGTTGAACTAGTTTATTCAAGAAAATTCACGTCAAACAACAAGAGAATTGGCAAAGCAGATGGACTGTACTCATTTGTCTACATCTTCATTCGATAGACAAGGTCCAAATGCTCGGCTCGTGGATTTCACATCTTTTGAGTGGAAATAATAAAAATCAACGTTTCACGATCACCGCCGGCTTACTCGCCCGTCATCACTTAACTTAAGGAGATAAGCAGGGATTTCTTTACTGAATAGTTACCGGCACTAAAAAATTGTGTTTTTACGTGAATATAAAGAAAAGAAAAGAATGCGTCAGTCCAGACAGACAAGTGACGCCGTGTCCAAAAACAGAACTTCATTCTTGGAAGACAATTCTGAGCTTCCTCCAAACGACAGAACGGTGAACGCGGAAGTCAAAAGTGAACAAATGAATCGTCTCAATAAAGAAATTCAATAAACAAGACCAGATCGCTGATATAATGTTCTTTTGCAACGTGACAATGCAAAACCTCATACAGAAAATTTGACGAAAACAACAATTCAAAAGCTTGGTTAGGAAGTATTGCCACATCCTCCGTATTCGCCAGACTTTATGCTATGCTATTTATATTTGTTATAGTCGCTTACCAACAATTTACGTGGCATTTTGTCCAACAATGATAACGAATTAAGGATGCGGTTGGACAACTTCTTCGAGTTTAGATCGGAAGATTTCTACCGCCGTGGCATCGAAAAGCCTGTGAAACGTTGGAAGGAAGTTATAAACAATAATGGGAAATATATTAATAATTAAGTGTAGTTGAGTTTTGTTTAAAATAAAAAAATTTTGAGTTTAAAGGAAAACCATATGTTTAATAACGTACAGCTAGTTTTGTTTTTCAATATCGACTTATATAGAGTGAGAAGCCTTTCACAAAAAAAGCAGCAATCAGTCTATAACAAGAGTGAGAAAACTTTCAAGTAACAGCATTAAAAAGAAAAGTTTAACCTTGCTGCTAATAAAAGAAGGGAAAAGGAGATTGAAAGTGGAAATAAGTAGTGTAACCCTTATTATGGAACGAGTTGTAATTGCCCAGATTTATGCACTAATGAAATGAATAAACTAGCAAGCGATCAAATAATGGCATTAGAAGTATAACAATACAAAATCAAGAAAAATTAAAATCAATACTCGCGGCCAAAGTAGAAAATATAAACTAACGGTTTGCAGATTTGGTGAATTATGTGCTCAAAAAAAGATTTTGAAAAATTGTGAACAACATATTATATAGATCATTAGAATAATATATGGAAGAAACTGAGCTGAATGTTAATAGTCGTGGTATATATTATGTATGTAGTAAAAATGGTCTAGGACTTTTATCTGCATCGCCGGATGAGATACTTGACTCCGAAAAAATTGTAGAAGCAAAATGTCCATTATTTGCCAGGCTTAATACACCTAAAGAAGTGTCGGCAAAAATAAATCTTCTATTTAAAATTGTGTGATGGTAACTTACAATTAAACGAAAAATATTATTATCGAGTGCAAGGACAATTACTAACTACAAATAAAACAAGATGTGATTTTATTGTTTTGACACCAAAAGGATTACACATTGAAACTATTGCTATTGATAAATATTTTGTGATACTATGGTTATAAAATTAACAAATTTTTATAAAAACCCTTATAGGCGGCATGATATAGTGGATAGCAGACAGTAGAAAAGATCCATGCAACTAGGAGATACTGAATAAAATTAGCGATTCAAAATTTTCCTACTTTTATAGTGTTCAATGTTTCATTTAATTTTTCTTTAGTAAAAAATATTTAAACTTGCACTTATTACACAACTTATCTATGTATAAATATAGTTCCATTTTCGATATGGATGGGATTGTTACATACTAAACTTGTAACATTAAAATACAACGAAAATGTGACACTTTTAAATAAAGAATCGACGGATAGATCAAGTTGTCACTTCACATGTGTTGATATGATAATTGAAACTGTATTATCAATTAAAATTTATAGCGCTGCTATTAAATAATAAATGACAGTCCATGTATTTCTCAAAACACCCTCATATTGCGACATTTTGTGCATTATACCAAAGCATTTAGCACCGCCAAAATCCTGTTATTGCTGGTTGAGCATAGTAGCTACAAAAGTATTGAAATTGTAGAGTTTACAAAAGTCAATAGTATTGCACTCTTTTGGTTTCACTGCACACTGTACCCATCAAGTTCAGTAACTCAATGTGTGTTTCTTCCAACCGTTACAAATGCGTTACCGTCAGGAAATTCAGGGATGACTATAACAACAGTCTAATAAGTAGTTGCTCAGTTTCAAATTGTGGATATTTTATTCACAGTTTATTTGCAAACTACCACATCTGCAAATGAAGTAAATGCTTTCTCGAAAACCGGAATTGCTCCTTTAAACCTCAATATCTTCAAAGATAGGATGTCCACATTCTCACTTACAACCATGTATAATAGAGGCGAAATTCAAAATACAAAGTAATTGAGGCTCATGAGGATAACACAATTCCATAGAAAATCACGCCACCAACTTTAATAAAAAGCGCTATTGAAGCATTATCCCCATTATGGATCATGTATTTGAAAAGATAGTTCAAGAGCAGATGCAAGAAAACAAAAATTGTCATGCCGTGCTAAGAGTACTGTCGCATGAAGAAAGTAATGATGAAAATAATACACCAGATGATTTGTATAAAGATGAAGAGGAAGACATAGGATGCTTATAATGGACCTAATGTGTGTTCTGCAAAATCACAATCAAAAGAAATGTGGATTCAGTGTTAACATTGTAATATATGGTGTCATTCTGAATGTGCGGGATGCACAAGGGCTAGATGTGAACAAGCGAATCAAGCAGTTTATTTTTGAATTGAGTTCATAATTTAAATAAGAGGAATCTACCTAGGTACCGTTTATAAAATTTCATTTTATTTCTTTACCTTTTTACTTTGTAAATAGTTTTACGCCTATTTTGCATCATTTTGAATTTTTTTTTATATAGATAAATATATTTTTGTTAATATTATTAAAAGATTGATACTATTTGATTTAATTTTGAAACAAATCGAAGCTGTAGAAAACAGGGCAAACTTAAAAGTTTTAAACAGTTTGCGATAGGTAAACATAGGTTCCTATCACAGAACATTTAAATAAGTAGAACCAGTGTATTAGGGTAAAAATGAAGCCTAACTGCTGTCTAACTGCTGTCTACTGCAAAATCAAACGTCAGTTCGGTATAACCAGCAGTTGAATCAGCATTGCTTTCGTTATTTCACAGCTTTATAGTGCAATTTAATTGAGAAAAATGGTATCTTGTATTGTGATAGGCTGTATAAATAAAGATAGTAAGTCTATATA
>JAHWXV010880614.1:0-15318 GCA_024586415.1 Phrixothrix hirtus
ATATATATATATATATATATATATATATATATATATATATATATATATAATTATAATTAACAAAAGCATATATAAATAAATTAGACTAACATCAAAATGAACACCAGTAGGCAAAGTTCCTAATGCAGAAGCAGCATTGCCTCACTATACAGATATATCAATTTCCTAAATCTGGAACTCTAAGACCTCGAATTCCCAGTTACACTTAAAATTCGTCGTCCCAAGTTTTTAATAAAATGCAAATCAAATTTATCGCAAGAGTCGGCTACTTAAATAACTATGGGTATGAACTAGCATACTTTGTGATCTCATCTGCCTCACAATGTCAATCCGCATAACGAAATGAACGGAAACAACCATCAAAGTAAATTGATATAACATATCCAAACAAGGAAAATCCTAGAGTGAGCTGTTCCTACTGCACTAAGGAATTAAGGTAAGTTCGTCAGTCGCTTACCGTCAGTGTGTGTGCATCCAGCAGGTTCGAAGACATAATGGAAATTAGTCGGGTGGAGTACTTATGATACCAAGATGCGTAAATGTCAGTCCACCGATTTCATATTTATCTATTTATTTAATTTATATTACACAACTAACTTACAAATTTACAGGTCCAGCATATGTTCAAATAGATGTCACTTACATTAACACAGCCTAAATAGCGCGTGTAAATAGCCTGGCACATGCAAACTAACAATGCGCGATTTTTATTTATAATTTCTATTTCCTCTTCTATAATTTGTTTTAACTGGTCCAAATTTGCGAAAGATGGAATCTTTTAAGTAACTCCGTAATGAAAAATCATATTACGTTACAATAGGTGACCAGGGATGCCACTAGACTCAGCCATGGGCTTCTTTATTGTAGTTCACAGGGCAACCATTGCGCTGTAAAACAATGTCGGTACCTTCGAAACGTAAATCATTTTTTAACTTTCATTGAGCTCTTCTGATAAGGTCGAGTAGGATTCACTAATAACGTTACCCTCGAAAAAGTAAGGCCCGGTGATGCCAAGAGCGTTAATTTTAGCTTAGATAATTTCGTGGCAAATTCAGCTCCTGTTGTATAATTAAATAAGGGTTAGTGTTCAACCAGTACACGCATTTGTATCTATTTACACAACGATTCATATTTAAGATCGCCTCGTCACTTCACATAATTCTTTTAAAGCATCAGGATCAGCGGCGCACCAATAATAAACCACTCAAGTAAATTCTTCTCTCCCATCGAAGAAGTCCTCCGTAAGCAGTAGTAACCCATACAGTCTGTAGATCCTCAATCCAAGCTCCTTCATTATTCGATACATGGAAACATGTTAAATTAGACTGTAGCGCAATTCATTTAGCCGACTGTGAAGGTTTTTATGCAAAGGTTTGTCCAACTGTGTGATAATTCTCTTCTTCTTCTTAATTTACAGCCATGATAACCTCGATTACAATTAAGGCAACAAATCACTGACATACACGCGCGCGCTCGCGTACACGAGTATACAACAACAATAAATTCTCACTATAGACCACTATTAACTTTACTTACGTGCCTGCCTCACACTGTACACAGCTACGACTGCAGGAGAAGAACCAAATTGATGACAACTCGACACGTATATTATTTGAAGAGCGTATACTGACTTTTGCGCACCCTAATCTAATATTATTGACTTCAAAATGGCGGAAGAATCTTCCGATGCTGCGAATGTGCAATGATCTATCAAGGTCCTTACTATCAACATTAAAACCATACGATTGGGAGTGTGACTCACAAACATCCATGCGCGAAATTGGAAAACTAACATCTGATAAAGGAGCTCTATTGGCAACAAGTAGATGAACCTCATCTAAACATGAAGGCGATAGTTCAAGTTGGAATTAATCACGTTGCGCCTGTTTATTGAAATGTTGAGGCATAATGCCACAGTAGTCTAAAAGATATAATATCTGAGATTCACCTTCGTTGCCGTACTACTGTAGTTTAAAAACCGCTAGATGGAGGGGTTTTACGGCATAAGAATTTGTTATATATAGATGGAAAGGACTAAATTGAAATATTAGAAACACAGCGAATGATAATACTATCACATCGTACTGCAAGTACATGCTTCAGTGGATAGAGAACATTTCAAAATTGATCCAAGCCTAATCTTCAAATACTTGTCATATACAGATAAAATAGTAGACATATGCCAAGGTGGAACTTACCGCAAGAAATAGGCGAGAGGTTGTAAACCAAATGACGCTCACACAAGTAAAAAAGCAGAACAAGAGTGAATTTGAGACAAGCTAACAAGAGAACGCGCAAAAACTATTCTACTGTAAGAAATAAACAATGCGAGTGTCGAACAAGGAGACTCCCAACAACGTAATAGCTTCTTACTGTAAGCGTTAAATGTGGGTAATTTGGTCCTAAACATATTGATTGGTGTTTTCAGCTTCTTAAACAGAACATACACCTAACATACTAAATTCGGATTCGTGGAGATTGAGGGCAAAACCCAAAATAAGGACATTAGATTGAATATAATCTAAATAATCGGGAACGGTGTTAGAGGTGCAACAAGAGAACCATCATCTAAATATCGTATAGTAAAGTATAGCGCAGTAGATAAAATTATAGAGTGTGTGGTAATGTAAAAAAATCTGGACGAAAAGGGACACATTGCTACATCTAACACTATAAGGTTATAGTATGTTCGACAAAATATAGACTGCTAGGCATAAATGGATATGAGGATGAGAAGTCAAAATATATCATAGATAGTATAGAATCACGACTAAATTCATTAAATAATCCGATAAAAACTTTTAGAATAGATAAATTTAAGAAATTAAAATTCAAGCCGCAACAACAGGATCGTAAACTGCGATGTGAAAGTAAGACTTAAAAAATGTATAAAATTTTGCACAAAGAACCTTGGTAGCTAGTCACTCTAAACACTTCCTACTACAATGGGGCGCATTTAATCTATATTTATTTTTTTGGAAATCTATGCAGCACCAAAGGACTAAGATGGCATTTATTCAGGGACTTTACTTCGGAAAAAAGGCTTAAGAAATTTCGTATTTGTTGCCAAAGGTGAGATGTAGCATAAATGTGCGGGTCCTATAAAAGGTATTAAATAATTGTGCCCTAGAGCTATCAATTCCAGCAAAATTAGGTAGAAATCAGCAGACTGTGACTAATAGCTCAGCACAACAAATTTCTGCCAAAGAAGGGGGTTGGTTCAATCAAGGGAGATAGTGTCTAGGATAAGGATGCTTCTTGAGAAGAGCAGATATTATAGCATTATTGCAAGAAGCAAGCGTTTCATTTGCAGCAATAGCTGATTTGCAAAGAGTGCGCTTCCTAAAAGTAGATTGACTCGATTTTTGGCTGAAAACTGAGACAATCATGTCGCTGGCGTCTATTTAAGCAACAGCCGCTATCTCATCAGCGGGATCGTCGTCAAAATTACCGTTCAGCACAACTCACATGAATGTCTATTCGAGCTATGCCTATTAACGACGGGCGGTGGTGTAGTGAAGCAGTGTACTGCGACTATCTGTTTTGTAGGTTTATTATTTGTGAATAACATGGTAATAGAAATACAGCTACAGCGCTACATCTGAGGGTCACCGATGGGATGTCCAACTGGAGAAAAGGCAACACACAATGCCATCGTTGTCAGAAACTGCCACGCGGAACTACCGCATTTGAAGCGCAAATAACCACTTCTCTGGATAGTACGTGAAGCCCAAAAAAACTCCTGTTAGGTATATTAATTGCGACCAAAATGCATACTGCTAACTGTAAAGGCTGCCCGCGGTTTCCGCGCGTAAAAATGCCGCAATCGCCATCTTCGAAAAACGAAATGAAAGTATCAACAAATGCTGAAAATAACTTTTCCGACACAGGTGTGAGTGCAGGGTACGCCTCCTTCAACCTTGATTTAACAAAAGCATTCGCGGCGGCAAGCATCATTGTGGAGGTGAAACACGGCGCAAACGCCTTTGTCTAGGGCATCACAAGGATCCTTGGTACCCTCACAGGCAAACTAAAAGTGTTCGGTTATTAAACAGAACGAACTTATCCCAACGAAGGGGAAGCTGCAGTGGGCGACGCTAGTGTTTTCATAGTAGACTTTTGATCAGGATGAATGTGAAAAAGGATTTGATGTCCCGATGCAACGTGGCCCTAGAGGTTCACCGTTCATCGATCGTTGCAAACTTATGTACAATATTGTATGTTAATGTGCCCATCGTTTAGTGAAAGATAATTTCTTAAATTATGCAAAAAATCGGTCGATATTTAAACAACAATGAAGAATTGTCGGGAGACTTACTCTTCATTATTGGTTATGTACTGGTTATGCTACTGTATAAATAACGATTTTAAGTCAGCTTTCCTAACAGAAAAAACCAATGCTCAAATTATTTAAATAAAACTTCCAAATAGCGCTCCTTCTTGAATTAAATAATTACCTGAAGAAAAATACAGATTTTAACTTTGCTTGCTTATACAAGAATGAATATTCTTAAAATATTTCATAATTAACACTACTTTAAACACCTTTTTAATAATAATTAAGTAGATAAAAGGTTGCCGACGTTCCGACAACAGTAAAATCTAAAGCAGGCATTATACATACAATTAGAGGGTACAAAGAGGGATGGAAATTACAGTAAATATTGCAATGTAGGCTATAACTTTCTAACTAAAATAAAACATAGACTATTATTTTCTTGTTCATTGAAAGCCGGTCAATGGTTTTTTTGTACGTGAAGTGCACATCGCTTTCCCACGCTTCGGTAAAATAATCGTACTAAACAAGTTAGATTTAAATGTGGTACTACACTTTAGACGCATAACTGGATTATCAGTTTTAATAAAATTGATCGTTCAAAATTTATCTTAACGAATTATATTATTCAATGAGATTTAATAGCCGTTGGCATAAAAAGTAAGGGTAACTAAAAAATAATTCAAGAAGTTATACATTCAAAACGATTTATAATGAAATGCGGTGTTTCAGTGATAAAATATTCCCTTTTCTTAAGAAAGTTAAAATAAACTTAACTGTAACTTGAATATTTCAGTACAGAACATAATTTTAATTGCGGCATTTAAAAATTTATGAAGGACATGTTTATTTAACTAATTCAACTTGAGCTATCCTCAGTATATTTCCACCTTTAATTTTAAAAATTAAACATGGATGGCTAAGGGAAAACAAGCGTTTCAATACCATTACCACTAAAGTGGACTTGAAGTTTGCATTAGTAAATAATGTACAATACCTTCAGCAATTTACGAGTTAATGTTGCAATATACTCTAAAATAAATTTTTCTGTATACCTATGTATATTTTTTGATCATCGCATGCTTACCATGATAAAACAATGTGCGGCCATAAACTAACGATTGATGAACACGTTCTTGAAGGTACCGAGAGCACAAGCTACGAGGTAATAAACAATGGCGGCGTTTTAATCGGCAACGATCTTCAGGTAATAAATAGACGTTGAGGGTTGATCTTAGACACAAGCTTGATGAGGCTAATTGGACGAAGTCCTGGTCGGCTTATGTAAAGCGCTAACAGTCTTATGTAGGTGTGTTTCACGATTTTATAAGGTATATTTCAATGTTTCTATAGAGAAATCCAAGAATCGATGCATTGCTTTTCATTTCAACACTTGCTAAATAATAAATAAATGTGCACCTCTTTATATCTAATTTCTTATATTGGGTAAGATTGAATATCTTGATCATAACATAATTTTAACACGCTAAATTCACAAATGTTTATGTCGATAAGAATTAAGATATTAACTTGAGTAGACATAAACTGATTAAAACGATATGTTTTAAAATTTACTACCATTATAATAAAAATAAAATGGTGGTACACAGTTACTTAGGGATGAAAATTTCTTGTTTGTAAAATTTACTACTAAAGTTGTAACGGTAAGGGAATATGAATACGTTATTGTTAGGTACAATAACAACAATGCTTTAAAGCCATTATCATAATTCTACAAGTATAGTAGCATATGATAACTGTAGTCCCATTTAAACTAAACTCGGAAGTTTCTGTAAATAAATTAATTCAAAAACTGTAAGCTTGGAATGCTTATTAATGTAAAAGCCTTTCAAATCACAACTCCCACGAGCTGTATCTTACGAACCAAGTATTAGTTGTGGTTGGTCAAACACCTTCTAATCCAATTAAATTAAAAATAAGAGGAGTAGGGTAATAAAATCTAATTTGGATTTGAAATTTGATCTAAAGTATCCTTATGTAAGAGATAAAGATTTTAGATATGCATATATGTATGTCGTATATTGTTGAAAGACAACGAAAGCGAGTTATGTGTACATGGTCCAACAAACTGAATACATTCGTTGGTGCCTACCCCTTTCCAGCGACTTGGGCCATTATATGCAAGACAAATTCGACGTTATTCGAATTAATAGTTATCGTAAAACAAATCGTTTGAAGCGCTCATTCATTGTAACGATCCTCAAAACATGTATTCAACACTTCTTTGTAAATCGGGCTGGTATAACAGGTATGACCTGCCACACATTCACACACCTGTAGTAAAGTCATAATTTATTAAGTGTTATTAAATACACAGACAATGAAATTTATACGGGTGTGTCGTCATTGATATATATTAATAAACTAGTTTTTTTAAATCATTAAATTGTCAATAACATTAAAAGTTGTCTTGTTTTTCGATACTTTCATAATGAAGTGCGTTATAATTGGTTTTAATTTATTCATTCTTAAAATGTCGACCTCTGAAGATTAAAATTATAGATAAAACAAATTTTAAGTAAAACCTATTTTGTAATATCTGTTACTTGTAAATTATTAATAACAATATAATATATTATTTATAATTCGACTAAACTTTGATAACTTAGAATTTATCACCACTTAAGCCGTTTTCCTCCAGTTCCTATTCTCCAATACTTCCTTCTTAGTCTTTATATGTATCACATACGCAGTGAAATAAATGCTGATGTGTTAGCATTTGGCTAACTTCATTACTCAATATTTCAACTTCTGGTAAATTGAAAGCCTATTACGATCTATTTTCAAATTCTAGAGAATAAATTCTACATTCTTTTGAACGTGATTACATCAACAGACTTCCTATGTGGTTAATTATATCCTAATTCAAAGATACATATTCTTCATAGAAAAGGAAACTTGTTACGGCTTAGGCAGCGTGCCCACCATTTCGTGCCTGATGCTATATTTAAAGGTCGCTTAGGATCATTTCGCTTTATTATATGACGTTTTATTTGTTTTTTTATTTAAGGCGCTTTACAATTTATTTGATTTGCCTCTTTACATAACAGTTTGACGTCTAGAAAAGGATATTCTATGGGCAAGTCGAAAACGTTGGGGTCGACATAATTTCCTGCAGGGAATTCCGGAGTTGGCCATTTCGCTTTCGAGTTTCTGTTCTCTGGGTTTTTAATAATTTCGTTGAAATATAGTAGATTTCTAATTAATTAATGAAGAAGACTTAGTTGCGTATTTTGCGTTTCATAATAAGTCCCTTTGACGTCATATTATTTTATGCAACAAAGGATTTTAATTGTTCATAAGCGCAATTTTTATTTATTTCGGTTTTATCTCTGGAGGCAATTTTAACCCTCTGTTACTCGCGCATGGTGTATCAGACCGGTTGTAAACGAAATTACGCATATCTTTAAAATTAAAGGGTACCTGCTTCGCTATGTTCACATACCTTTTGACTATAGTGCCAAATAGTATCGCACGCAGTAGGAAGTGTGTAAGTAGGGTTTATATAAATTTACCTACCAATATGTTATAGCGGGCCTGGTGCGAGAGCTTGTGTCCTATTTTTGTGCGAAGTTTTTAAGTTAAAAGTTTTTGTCAGTTTTCTATAGTTCTTTGCGTTGCCGCTTAAACTAATTTTATTTTCCATTAATGATTATACGCCAATACACGCGGGTGCGCAGATATGGAAATAATTGTTAAAGCACACGAGAAAATCACTCTTTCTATTTACATATCATTTTTTGCGTAAATTCATGTTTAAAGGTTATCTGTCTTTTTATTACATAAATACATTAAATAATGATTGAATACGTAATACACAAAAGTATTTAACACTAAAATAACTACAGCAAACGGCAGGAATAAATCTTGTATTGTAGACCGCGTGCGAGTACTTGAGAGCTAAATATTGTATCGAGTACTGGAAGGTTAATAATTTGTATGAAGATGGTCTGATGAAAACTTTTGGAATAATTTTCGACTGATTTGATATAAATAATAATTGGATATAACATGATGTTCAACTATACGTAAAGTTTCTTAAAGATAAATTCAATGCTTCACATTTGAATAATAATTAAATTAGTCTATATAAAGGGGATTTGAAAGTTGTGTTATTTAGTTTCAAACTAAGATAATAAATTCTGTTAAATTGTTTAGCAATTTTTTGTGTGAATTAAACTAATTTTCAGAGATACTCCCTGCAAGATGTTTTTAACTCGTAAAATGTAGTGAGCTACCGCTGATTAATAAATTTACTTTCCTTTATAGCATAATTAATAATGTTACAAACCACAATAAAAACATAAATATTTTAAACACACAGTAGTTAAAAAACGTTTTCTGGCATTCCGTTGTAAATTTTGCAGATTGCTTTATTTACTATACGAATAATTGATTTTAAACTATTAATAAATGTAAAAAGAATCACATATACTTGTTTGAAAGTAAATTATACAGGGTTGCTGTAAAATCGTTAACCAGCCTATAACTGTTGTATTTCTGAAGATATGAAAAAACGGCAAATGAGAGGCTCAATATAATGTATTGAAAGAAAATTCAATGCATACTGTTTTTGCGTAACCGCAGCTGACTTTAATTATTTTAATGAAACACCCTGTATATTTCTTAAAATTCTGGATATGGTTAAATTCTCTTTTTCATACTGTAACCCTACTTAAAGATTTTCTTGATGATTTGAACGAAGTAACAAGTAAATTAATTAATAAATCTAACCACCTTACTAAAATCCTGTAATTAAAAAAACAATTAGAACTAAATTAGCCAGTAAACTTAAGTACTAAAATCAAGTTTAAAAACCTATAGATTTTAAATTCTACTAAAATTAAATTAGCTAATAAATCGAAATACTTATTAACCTTACAAAACTTAAATTTAAGCTAAAGCCATTAATAAAAAAATTTACGTTTAAATCAAGCAACAGTTGTTACTTATCAGTTTTATAACAATTATTAAACATTATAAAAACTGCTCAAAATGACGACCGTTATTCTCCAAACACTTTTCTGCTCTAAAAGCTAAAGTTTGCCTAGTGCATTGTAGCATTTCTGGTGTAATTATCCCTATAGCTGCAGTAATTTTATTTTTTAATTCATTCAGATTAGCTGATGGAGAAGTATAAACATAAACTTTTAACAAGCCCCATAAGAAGTAATCGAGAATTGATAAATCGGGGATCTTGGAGGCCAACGCCCCATTATATGGAGGGACTCCATCCATTTGAAACCATAAATTTGCTCTAACATTTAATGGCAAGTCGTCTAAGTATTCAGAAGGAAATTTAAAATTCGCTGTTATTAACTTACCTTCGTATAAGTATGGTTCTAATATCCTATTACCTATAATTCCAGTCCATGCGTTTGTAGAGAACCTAACTTGATGACGTGCTTCCATAACAATGTGGAGATTTTCGGCACTCCAGAAATGTTCTCTAAACTTATTGAAACCTCCATTTCGAAAAAAGTTTCACTCGTCAGTCCAAATTATGTTATTAAGGAATGTCTAGCTTCGGGCAAGATCCATTTGTAAAATAATCGTCTGTCATTAAAATCATTCGCGTGTAATGCTTGAACTGTTTTAATTTTGAAGGGTTTCTTTGAAGGTTTCTTTTTAAGACTTTTTGAATTTTGTATCTTGTAATTCCTAATTAATTTTTAGCACTTTTAGTTGATTCACGTGGATTTTCAGTAAAATACTGCAAAATGTTTTCTTCATCACCGACCTCATTATTTTCTCTACGATTATCATTATTTCTTACTACTTTAGAAAAACTTCCTTACGTAAAAAGATTACGTTGCAAGATTGAAAATGTGTTGGGATGTGGCTGACGTCTATCAGGATACACAACTTCATAATAAATTGCAGCTTCCCGACGGTTATTATTACATCTATGGAAACAATATGGCGTATCTAATTTTTCACAATTTGAGTAATTCGTGGTACTTTAAAACGCTCATCATCCAACTAGAATTTGTGAAATTACACATTAATACACAAGAGTTGATAGTTTCGTTGCATTGTTATAAAACTGACAAGTAACAACTTAATTTAAACGTAAATGTGTTTATCAATGACTGTAGTTTTATTTATTATTTCGTTTAGTATCAGTCCAATCATCAGGAAAATCATTAGGTGTGTTTCATTATGAAAAACAGGCGTATTCAGAATTTTGAGAAATATACAGGGTGTTACATTAAAAAAATTAAAATTAGCAGCGGTTACGCAAAAACAGTAGGTATTAAATTTTTTTTCAATACATGATATTGTACCTCATTTTATCGATCAACTTTTTTTGCAGTTTTTTCATATCTTCAGAGAAACAACAGTTATAGTTTGGTTAACGATTTTCCAATCACCCTGTATATTTGAAATCGTAATATGAAAGTTCAGTAAACTCTAAGGAAATGCAAGCGTTAGTTGATACATATAACACTGTTAACACAAACATGAGTCAGTAAATAGTCTATTGAAACATTACGTTTCCTTCCTTGTAATTAGCTAAGCTATAGTTTAATTACCATAATTGGCGAAACTTAAACTATACACGACATGCATAACTCGCGACAAATGCCAATTATTATATCTTACATATAACTAAACCAAGTCTGTATGGTTAACTAAGGAGTTGAGATCAACTAGTTAGATTTCAGCGGAAACTCTATAGATTTAGCTGAAACAGTTCAATTACAAAAATAATTTCATAATAAAGACGGAAATTAAATATCTATTTGTAACTTATATAAGGAAACTACATTGAATGATTATGTAAATAATAAGTAAATTAAACAAACTACTTTTGCTTGTTGCAATAATAAATTAGTGTGCCTATTTTTAGTAGCATTTCTTCAGCTCAATGTGTTCCTTTTCAATAATTTCGAAATAGGATGCAATCTAACAATTGTAAGGTCTATCTAAACGGACTTTCCACGTATTACCTAATTTTAAATGAATTTTAAATTGTTGCACATGCAACTCTTTTAATTTATGTACCGTCTTAAATATGGAGTTTATGCTGTGTATAATCGATAACGCTGTATCTGGTTTCCCCAACGACCAAATAACAGTGGGACACCGAACATACATAGTTAAATAAAATTTAGCACAACCAAATAACTCAAATAGGTAACCGTGGTTTATCACATAAAATGAAAAAATTGCAACCACAGTATTCTATTTTATCAAATTCTGAATTTGATATGAAAGTGGAGATTGAATAACGCAGTTGTTAGATGACTAGAAGAATGGTAAGGAGGTGACCAAGTTTGGGGGAAGGTTGTGTAGAATGCTCATGCAACTGACGAATTTTCATAGCTCTTCTACCTAAACTCAAAAAGAATAGCTTTATTTCATATCCGACTCGAATTGGTTTGAACTAAAGAAATTTTTAGATAGGCATGTTCTAGTGGACCCAATGCATGCATTTTCTTTCATCATGTAATCCATGAAGGTTTCTACTGAACGTTTCTTTGCGACATTTTAATTGTACTTTTCAACAATATGCGAGCATAAGTGCATAAAAAGTTGGAAAGTAAGTTCTTTTCAGAGCCTAACTTCAGAAGGTTAAAATATTTATATTTCTTCTCTGATATATACTATTTTTACTTGCTAATCTTTACACAAAATACGCTAAAATGTTTGTCCTAAGTTATTTAATTTTTTACTATTTTGTATTTATCTCACACCACGAATAGCTTAACTGTGATCTTATATATTTGACTTAAAAATTGTAACCAGGTATTATATTCTGTGCCCTATTTATTCTTTATTTTAATTCGACGTTGATTAAAATTGCAGATATTAGATTATTAAATCACAAACGGGAAATCAAAAAATTGACAACGCAAACTGAATATGTTTTGAACGTTAACTGTTAATTATTCAATGACATTGTTTACGTCGCCTTGGATTTCTAATATATAAGGTCTCAATAATCAATATCATGCAAAAAATCAAATATTAACAGTATTTTATACGTCGCAGGTATTTAGCTACATGAATCTTTTTTTGATCTCCGGGATTTTCTCTTCGATTTGGTTTCATCACAGTTGAAGGTGTTGCAACATGGTGTTGTGAAGATAAACTAAGTACAGAGCTGGGTGTATATATCTAAACCAGGAAAAGTCCAGTGGAAAGAAATTTCTAAAGATTTCAAAGAAATATGGTGGTCCTCACTATGATCAGGTGTACTGGACAGTAAGCATGTAGAAATAAGCTGTCATAATGGTGTTGATTCAGCTTATCTTAAGAGTAAGCGAATTTATTCTATGGTCAACTTATAAATTTGTAATGATTGATGCGGTAATTTCCGTAAGAGTTAGTAATTGTGGGATATTTGCAGGATCTCCTTTTGATTAGAAAGCTGAAAAGAATCAAACAAATTTCTCTATTGCCGAAAAATTTCCATCAAATAGTGAATCGAATTTTTACGTAATAGTTGCTTATGAATCCTAAGAATCTCAAGACTTTTCAATTATAGGCTATGAGCGGTTAGACATAGGGTGGGGAATGCTGCACTTTAGATGGAGGATAGAGAATGTCTTTTAAACTTATTGAAACTGCAAAACAGGTGTTGACTTCATGTTGCCTTTATAATATGGTAGGATTTTCTAAGAACACGTTGACATCTGTTAAGCGGAAAATTCGAGTGCAATAGGATGAAATAGAAGCACTATGGTTGCATCGGCAGACAATACATCATCATAATGCGGATGATGTAATAAAGATACACGAATTTTCTTTTAACACAACATAGGATGGAATAATGCGTGGTCAACACCAAACGTCAACGTAATCTAAATTCGGTTTAAGAGTTACGATGCACGTGTTGGTTAGTGAAACATGACTTTTTATTTAAGCACGTTATATATAGAGGAACTAAAGTAGTTATATCTTTTCTGTTTATTACTTTGCGCGCAAATAGCTTATAGCTGTAAGGTAGGACATAATGAATTATTTTGTTTATTTTTTCGCCTTAATGCCATTTGCTTTAATTTCAACTGAAGACTTCTGCTTAATGCTAATTAATTTACTGAATTCATTTTTGAATGTTCGTTTGGTAATTTTATACATTCCTATATCTCAATAATAAATTTTTGTTTATAAACTATTTTATGCCAATAGATGGCGTACGTTAATTGATTTCTAGTGCTTTGGCATCAATCTAATCGTGACGCAGGGAAGCATTCTGTCATGGGTTTTGCAGTTAGAGTAATGGTATTTTTGGATTTTGTAAGTTTGAAAATGCAATCCAGGATATTTTAAATAAATTCAATTTTAATTATATTAGGATGCATTTAAATCGAATTTTCTCCTACCCAGTAGATGTAGCTAAAGAAACTATCTTGAATCATACATTTGTTTCCAAATTTTGGCTGAAATTATTACTACAATCGGCCTAAATGTAATAACGGAATGCAAGTACCTACCCCACCGTTAATTATGGTAACGTAAAGTTTGATTGATTTTCCACAATATTTTTGTCTTCGGCGTTCGTTGTTAGGTGCTCCTAATCCATAGTACTTTTTTAAATTTCATTACATGAATTAACTTGTATTATCCATGTTGACTGCTAATATTTTTTTCAATTAAATCGACCTAAAAATTAGTGACTTTAAGAAAATTGTATTACTATAAAAATTTTGTATAAAATAACTTTGGATTTCTTATCAAAAACTTAATTTTAAATCTATTAATAATAATATAATCACTGAAACAGTAATTTTCTACTCCCACTATATAATATCAGTATTCTTATTCAGTTTTCAAATACGGAATATGTTATTTTAAAACACAGTGTGGAAATATTCTCGGTCTGACACGGTATAGACACAAGCAGTGGCATCTAATGAAAGTTTTAGTAACTACCAAATATTTAATAAAATAGCATTATATTACAAATTAATGACTAATGAATAGTCTAATAATTATTATTTTATTAAATTGTAAAAAAGTACCATCTGCATCAAGAAACCCGTGTTTTGGTGTAAAAATTGCGATGACTGACATTTATAAAATTTATGCGCGAAATATGCCTTATTCCACACTTAATTAAAAATAATTCCTTAATAAAGCTATTTTTTTCTCCAACCCTCAAATAAAGTTGCCACTTTTTTACTGTGTTTAGTTTGTAAAGTTGGCGGTTTTGTTACTAACGTAATAATATGTTTATTGCTATACAACACTTTCAAACCTAGGAGAAAAAGTGACCATTTTTAATCCTGTCAATAATTTTTATTGACAATCAAGAAAATAAACAAATGAATATACGTAAATACGTCAGTTATGGTTATACGATTATTAAAATTTGTAACTAAGTTATTTAAATATTTAATATAGCTACTGATTCCGGCTAGAAAAAAAATCTTATATGTTATTTGGATTAAAAATGCAATTTTTGCCTCGCAAATATTGCATTCGCTCGGCTACTCTAACACGTCGCCTCGCAAACATAATTTCTCGGCAAAAATGATGCATTTTTAATCTTTATAACATAATATACTATTATAATTATTTTAAAATACATAACTGGAAAAGTGGTATATAACTAAATATATAAACATTTCTGTATAAATATCTAATTTGACAACTGTCAGCATTAACCTAAAAATTTACATTTAATTAGTGATTTCCGGAATATGCTTAAACGAACACAAATAGATATTGTTCGATACTCGTACGTTATTAAATTTCATATTACCGATCTACTTTATAGAACGAGGCGTCAGCCGAGTTCTGTAGAAGTCAATTTCGGGCCTGAAATTAACGCCGTACTATTGTATAGTAGTTGCTTTTGTCAATTTTACAATAATTCTTAAAAATTAATTTACATGCTTAATCATATCATATAACGTGCTTTCAGATAATTCCGTAAACCACGTGATGAGTTATTTTTTGGATTCTAGGAAATTTTTGGTTACCTAGTTGACAACTTCAATATTTTACGGTTTTAGTGTAATTTTAGTAATTATAATTTTCCTGTTTGTGATTTTGATTGCTGTTTCCAG
>JAHWXV010880662.1:0-16013 GCA_024586415.1 Phrixothrix hirtus
TAACTTTACGATAAAATGAAATAAGTAGCACTTTCACTATATCTACGAAATTGATTTATGATCATCGTTTGTTCTATCATATTCCATAGTGCGCTGGTTTGGCTTGAATTTAAAATAGTTTTCAATATTTCCGTCCTTGTTTTCTGCATGCAATTTGGCATCATCTTTTAGTGCTATGATTCGTCTTTCGCCCGCGATTTGAAATAAAAATCGAGGAAAGGAGAACACTTCTTGTGAGCTTTAATAGAAATAACATATGGGAGCTCTAAGGAAAGCTTATTAATACCAGATAGGTTTCGCCATAGAAAAATACAATGAAAGTGTAAATTAGATAGTCCGTGATTTATCGTTATTTATTGTAAATCGGTGTTTGTTGTAAACTCTTACGTAGTGGAAGATCATATGAGCCAAGTATTACACCGACAGAAAGTTATGTGTAATTATAAAACCTTTAATCACACCACCTGTGCAATAAGGAATCCAGGTTAAGGCAAACGTATTCATCATCCAGAATACCTAATGTGACACAGCTTCATTATACACGAAGTGTATATTTATTTCTCCTTCTTATCGATCGTTTGAATTATCAATCGATCTAACGAAGGTCTAGTGAAACGTTTGTTAACAACACCCTAAACTACGAAATTGCTAAATTTGACAGAAATTAATTCAAATCAGTATATTTACTTTAAAGACCCAGGTGCATAAGAGTGTTATAAATACCGCAAATTACGAACGAATTTGATTAATATATTTTTGTAATTATTTGAATCCGCTTGTGAATATTTATATTTAAAACATTTTAAAGATACAAATGGTCAATTTTTAAATCTTTAGAGCTACGATCAAAGCAACCTTGATTTTGTCAATTTGATTTTTTTTAATTGAATTTTATGTTAGTTTTAAATTAGCTTTATTTGCAGATACCAGGTAAGACATTTTGTAATCTGAAAAATTCGGCGATAAGCGCTAGCCAGTGACGTAGCTGAACGAGTTTTGCGACCTTAAAACTCCGATATCTCAAGATATTACGAATTATAACCCCCATCCTAAAATTTTGCATAGTTATATGTATATTAAATCAACGACAAGTAGTGGTGCTCTCTCGATTGTTGACTACTTTACATATACCTACAGTCATCGACTCTTGAGAACTTGCTTAAAAGCTAATTTATTAGGTACCTTTGACCCACGCCTTCTCTTTAGCCAGCCGTGCAAACATGAAAGTTTTAAATTATTGACCCTCAGAAGATGAGAAGCCCTGGTTTGTTTAGTTACGTAGGATATACCAATTTCAACATTCAAAGAATTACGCAAAGGTATCAATATAAAACAATCCCCTTCCAAGTTCAAAAGGTGAAATCAAAACAGTTTTCTGGACTATTGCATTTAGCGGACAAAGATAATCGAAGAAGAAAAAACGAGACGACAGGGCTGCCATGTCTCAGAAAACGTTTCGATTTTTTCCAAGAAAAAACAACTATTCGTGAAGTATTTGAGATATTCAAATAGAACTGTACGATTCATTAAATTGGATAAAAGTTTTGCAATTTCAGTATGTACATTCCAAATCATCCGAGTAAGCATGTGATCAAAACTTTTCAACGTTGGATGCAAAAATTTTCTATGCGTCGCATATACAAATCAAAACTGGTGTACAACTAGAAGGATCCTTCGAAGTTAACTTCGCTGTAGATATAAGTCAAAAAAGATGCTGTCATTTTTCAGAGTCAAGAGGAAACATCACTGTGAACTACTTGTTCACCGCTGCGACTTGGTTCACAGATTCTTGATGGAGCATAGTCTTACAGTTATAGGAACGGTTAAGTCGAACAACCCAGAGTTACCATCAATTGTTACACAACAAAAAAGCGATCTGTTCGTTCTTCAGTGTTTGACTCATGAAAACATATACAAAAATAGTTTACTTCTTGTTTACATTGCCATCATAAAATAGACAATTCCACGGGTAACGAACAAAACCATAAGTTGTAACATTCTACAACGCCACAAAAACGAATTTTGTAAATAGAATGAGTGCTTGATATATTGTCGCAAGAGGTACAAAACGTTGACCGTTAAAGGTTTTTGATAAGAACCTAAATATTGCCAATATTAACATCTTCGTTATTCACAGTGAATGTGAAAAGTTGTTTGCAAAATTTTAGAGCTAGATTTAGTAAAAGAGAATGTCGCCCATCGATTAATGAAGCAAAGTTTGCTAAAAGGCATTCGACAGATGAGTACAAAATATGCTGGTATTTTTCTAAAGGCTCGACCAAATTCATCATCAAACAAAGTAGCATAATCTAAAAGTAAAAGAAGTAAATCTAAATATTTAGCAAATTTTACAAATGCTGGTTATGCGTGAAACACGTTATAGCGTGAGATATCGAATGCTAAGAACAAAACTTTGAATTTGTTACACAATTTTATAGTCAAATGTTCAGTGTTTTCCTTCTAATTTAAAATTTTTTGCAGCTCTAAATAGAGAATTAAATGCTGGCAAAATAAAAAATAAATTAATAATTAGTTGAGAATAAGCCTTTGTCAAAGGCTTTAAATTATCTCAATAACTGAACAAGAAATGCCTGAACCAATCAACTCAAATAAACGCAACATTTGAAACAAAATATCAAATTTCATTATTAAACACAATAAAATTGCTGAACCAATTTGTTTTAAACTGTAGTCTTGAATTTTATTTCTGTGTTGTTTTGTATCACTGGTATTCTAAATAAAAAATATTTCAAACAATACGGTTTTTTATTCCAAGTCGATTACAATAGTTCAAAAACGTAAACCAAAATAAAGAAATGGATGTGCTAAAGTTGGGCTTTATAGACCTCAGTCGTGTATCTGTATAATTTTCCGGCACTCAAGTGAAGAAGGGCGATGAATTTTTCCGCTTTATTATTTAGACCATTTAAATATTTAGAGGCTTTTTTTAATTATATTAGATATTGTGTACCTATGTGTACTCGTTTTATCTTTTTAGTCTAGAAAAATCGAAAGAGGCAACACATCGCGGTTTTTCTACTTTCTGAGATAGATACTTATTAAATAAGTTTAATACCGACTTCGATGCTCTATGGTTAGCATGTGTGCTTCATATGTAAAAGACGTGGGTTAAAATCCGATCGAGATGGGTAATTTTTCAGCAACAACGGTTTAAACAAGTTTCTTCTCACATAAACAATCGTCACTATAGTCCTCTCTATCTAAATCAACTAGAAAATTATCAGCACTAAACTGTTTGCAGAATTCACGATAAATTTGTACATTAAAAAATTGTCCACAATTAGTTCACAAACACAAAACATCAGGAAAACGCAACTACACTAAATTAACTCCAAAAAAACGGTACCTATTTTGAACATTTACTATAAGTACTTGATTTAATCACTTCTCACTAATATTGTCAATGTGACCCCGGATTGGTGTAGTGGTTAGCATGCTTGATTCTACATTCAAGTGATGCGGGTTCAAACTCGAACGAGGTCGGTAAATTTTTCAGCGGAGAAAAATTTAAAAAATATGCCTTATTCTTGGATAGAAAAATAAAGTCGTAGGTCTCGTGTCAATGTGATGTTTGGCATGTTAAAAATCCTTACTGCTCGTGAAACTCCTCCAGATTCGGCAAAATTCTAGTAGGCATGACGAAATGATTATATAACAGTTATAGTCCAAGAACGCCAAGCCACAAAACAAACAAACGAATATTGTCATTCTTTTTCCGCATGCCGATCATGTAAACAGCAATTATTAACAATACATCACTGGATAGCCATTTACATTTGTTTTTTGTGTCTAAATATTAAAATATTAAAAATTGCAAAGATACATAATAATGTTACAAACAAATGTCTCTTCCTTCAAAACAATTAGAAGTATTGCGCTTCTCTAATTTTAACTAGATTATTTTCAAATATGATTTATACCCAAGTTATATCACACCGAAAATTTAATAAATCAATACATGCATTCCATTATTAGAAGAAATTTTTTTTTTAATTTTGACATTAAATACTGACTTAACAAGGTCCTTTTGGATATAGATATAAATTTAATTAAATCATCTCACTTTAATCTCAAGAAATCTCCGTTAATGTTAGAGACGCCCTGTATATACACATTTTACGAGTCTTGTTCGCGTAACACTATTTATGGATTTAAATAACAAGTTTAGTTTCAAAACATATTTTTAATAAATAGGTGTTGCCATCAAATAATATTATTTAAACGTACTTGTACATAAAATACGTTGTCATATCCTATATTTAACTTATCTACCGGGTTAAGAAAAACTAATTAACCTAACCAAAACCAGCAAAATAAAAAATGTCATACCATTTCATGCCAACGTTCACCACCGGTTAAACAAATACTAAGAACGATTCAGGCATGATTCATTTATAAACACTAGAAACAATTAAAACCTTGAAATATGGCAAAGCGGAAGAAGCTATCGTTAACTTCGATAAATAATATCAATTTAATTATATTTTTCAAATGCATCGCGTTGAATGTTAAAATATCTTGTAAATGTATGATGCATTAATATTCTTAAAAATACACAAATTATTTATACAAAAGCAATTAAAATAGCTTGAATTAATAATGTTGTAATGGTTGCATAAATCAGAACCTTTCAAAAACTTGAAACCTTATAACAATAAAATGTCCGATGTTTTATTTGTTTATTTTTAAAGCTGAAACTTCGGATTGCGGAAATTTCCTTTGTCTTCGCGACTTCAACGACTACGGTCATTTTACCACACCTACTAGAATTTAACCAAACCTGATGGTGTCCAAGCATCACAAGCTGCTTACAAGAATCAGGGATATTTTTTAAATTCTTCTTCAGATTTCGACCGCATGAACTCGTGTCTATTCGGCTTAGAGGTAAATACATCAACCATTAACCACTAAGACCAACTAAAATGGCTAATTAGTTAAATCAAATTCATTCAGTAAAGCATCTTTTGTACTGACAATTACTTATATGGGAAGCCATGCGCTATCGGCTTCTTCAAGTGAAGAAAATAGTTCAAAGTTGAGCTCAGCTTAAGCTGACCTAACTATATGTTGTAATCCATAAATTGGGCTTTTTTACTACATAAGCTTCATCATACGAGGTAAGCGTCAAATGTTTCCAGCCTAAGTATATTCTAGAAGCAGTAGAATTAAAACAGCAGTGATGTCAGGTGGCGCCACCATTCATTGAACATCTGTAAAAGTTGCAACAACTTATTTACCTCAACCGAGTAGGTAATAACAGTGATGAAGTGATCACGCTGTATTATTTTTCAGAATGTTGAAAATCGGATTCCGAGACATAATTAAATTTCTTAGCAAAGAAGGCCTTAATCCTAGTGAAATGAAACATGGTTTGGATAGTATGTACGGTGAATAATCACCTTCATTATCCACCGTTAAGAAATGAGCAAAACAATTTCGTTTGTGTCGAGAAAGTAACCTCTAAGTCAGCAGGTTGAAGTGCTTACAGAACAAAACATCGCTCTCGTCGAGCATGCAAAGTACTGCAAGGTAGGCATTTAAAAGTCAAAGAGTTATCAGAAAGGTATTGAGTTCCCGATACAACAATTCGACGAATTCTACATCATAAGCACCTTCATATGATTAAAATTAGTATTAGGTGAATGCCCTCACTTTTATTAACAGTGCAAAATCAGCAATGCATGATCTGGTCTGCGCATTTTTATAGGCATTACATAACTCAATTGTTACAGGATTTGAAACTAAGATCCTATATTATGAATCTCTAGCCAAAAGGGAATCCATGGGATGTTGCAGACCAGTTAAAAACCGGGCAATGAGGGCAAAGGATAGTCGGCCAAAAAGCTCATAGCAACGATATTTTGGGATTCCAAAGGAATTTTATTGATTGACTTTAAAAAAATGAACACACAAGAGAATGAAGGGTACTATCCGAGCTGATTGCATAAATTGCACGCTGCAATAAAAGCTAAAAGGCATGGCATGCTGGTCGAACCATCTATGACATTATAATACGCCTGTTCATAAGTCCATCGTTCCGCAGACTTCTCCGAAGGACTGTCGTTTATAGGAAATTCCCCATTCAACCTATAAACCCGATCTAGTTTCCAATAATTACTGTCTATTTTCAAAATTGAAGAAAGACCTTCAAAGTCAAAAATTATCAATGATGAAGAATTATAAGAAGCCTTTTTCGAATATTTTGCTGAAAAAACTTCGATTTATTTTTAAGGGTATTGAAATGCTAATTTCACAATGAAACAAATGTGTTGTGATAGAGGGAGACTATATTGAAAAATAAGATTATTGCTTTATTTCTTTCACTTCTATAATATACTCAGACCGAAAACATTTGACACTTACCTCATAAGCGTTAAGAATTTTTACCAATTATTAGGTTACCAAAAAATTTTGTATTTGAGTTTCTATCCATCGTCACACGCGATTGCAACAATTTGACTATAATCCAATAACTTGAAGTGCCACTTTACTCTGTTAAGAATAGTCAATTTATCAAATGTACTACTTATTATTTAGTTTCCTTCTTTTAAATACTTGCGCCCTTAGTACACATCTGAAAAGTTGGCTAGCTACATCTTGCGCCACCCCCTGCGTTATAAATTACATGAGCTAACGGAGTTTTTAACCTTCCAAGGACTAAATTCCATCTTTAGTCGAACAGATTACACTACGGTACTGTTTTATCGCTAGCTGTTTTATACTGCTATTTAACGACGTTTCGTCACCATCTTGCGTATCGTCGACGGTAATGAGGCAATTATTTATATACAGTGGTCAACAATCGCTATAAAAACCATTTCGTTTAGAAGAATCGTGTGAAATTCCTTGTCATTTTGTAATAAATATAATTGGATTTCCGTTAACCTTGCAGTTATGCTTTACAAAACATTCCTTCTTCGCTATTGGTACTAATATTATGAAACCTGATGATTTTATCTCCCATTCATGTTTCTTGTATATCTAAATTAAATGTTAGGCAGCTAACTGAAAGCCTCGGTTCAAAGGGATGTAACTTTTTAAGAAATTTCTACATGCATTGTACCAAATAACTTAAACTAGAGTAGTCTTTGGGCTTTACTAGAATAAAATGGCAATCTATGATTACGTAAAACAAAATGCACTGCTAAGATGTGATATCTATTTGATTAGAATTACAAAAAATTGTCACATACTCAAATGGTTGAATTGCATCTACCTGTATGAAATAATAGTAATAATAAATAGGGATCTGTCATAGTATTAGAAGTCGATCGATGTAAGGATCCTTTTCGATACTGCCAAATCCGAATCATGGCAGCGTGCCCTTTATTTTATGTTCAGCAAAACCTTTTCTCAGCGTACCACTAACTTAATTCACTTTATCCTCCAAGCCATAATTAAAATTGCGAATTATTTCGTTTAAACCTTAATGTCAAATAGTATACGTTGATGTATTTATTAGCTATTAAATGTTATATTCTGTTGCCGTTAAACCGATATAGGGAAAAGTGAGCCTATAAACCTTTTCCATCATTATCCGTGCCCCCCTTCCTGTACTTCTTGTGATCAAATTGTGTTAAAATGGCATTAATTAAATCATATTAATAAGGTTGCGAATATGTAGGCTAAGAATAGTGACAAACCGGATTGCGTAAAATTGTTTGATTTTAATGTTATTAGTTTTTAATATACCTAGTTAACTGTTTTTAGATATTTTATTTCAATCTTAGTAGTATACGAGAATTGTCTGAAAACTAAGGTAAGTAATACAAAAGAATGTACTTTATTCAAGTTTTTTTCTTGCCAAATGCGGTCATTTTTCCTTTAATTTTTCAATTAGTTGGTCCAATAACGACGCGTAAGTACTCGCCTGTGATTGCTTTTCCCTTTTGTAGATAATCTATAAAGGTAACACCTCGCGCACCTCAAAATATGGTTGCCATAACCCTGTTAGTTAATCAAATCACTTTTGCTTTATTCGGTGCACTGCAACCGGCTTCTACCCATTGTTTGGATTAAATTTTTGTTTCAGGGGTATAGTGATGTATCCATGTTTCGTCAACGGTAATAAATCGACGCAAAAATTCGGCGGAATTATGCTTAAAAAGAGTCAAACAGTACTCAGAAGTTGTTACGTGCATTCATTTCTGGTCGACAGTTAGCAGACGCGGCACCCATCTTGCTGACAGCTTTCTCATGCGTAAGTGTTCATGAAAGATATGATCAATACGTTTTTTACATATATCTATAGTGTCTATTATCACACGCACCTTCAATCGCCGATCATTTAAGACATGAACTTTGGTGATCATTTCGTCAGAGGTAGCCTCTTTCGGACGTCCTGATCTTGTTTCATCTTCGGTACTCGTACGGCCATGTTTAAATTCATTCGCCCAGAAACAAAATGATGACGCAGATTCGCCATGAACATTATCTAACCCTTCTTTAATTTCTTTAGGTTTTTCCCAGCGATATGGAAGTGTTTAATCACAGTACGAACTTCTCTTTTGTCCATATTCACAAAACAACGTAACACGTTTACTTTAAACAACTGTAAGAGACAAAGGACGTAATGTATTTCACAGCTTTCTTATAACATATCATAGATTTGATAAATATCACGTATGCGTAGATTATGGCGCCATCTCTATGTTACTTACCTCACTAATCACAACTCCCTCGTATTTTCTCAAACTTTCCAGGAAAATGCATAAAGCAAATATGGCAATAAAATTTGCCTAAGGTGGACGTGCAAAATAGTAAAAGTTGTTAAAATAGGTTTACCAAGTTTATTATGGTGCTAAGTAGTTATTTTCCGGGTTATTTGATCAATATCTACCTGAATTAAGTAAAATCACAGCATCTATAGAACTTCAATAATATCGCCCACAAATTTGGCTTAATTACCAATTTTCCTCAATTTTATAACTATTGGAGCGTCGTTATAGTTCCTATTTAGATGTCGTAAGCCAAATCTTCACCTGGAACTAACAATTATTGGACACATGCAAACCTAGTCGTGCCGACGTTCTATTTCGTACCAAGTTCTTGAGAACATGTATGATGATGCAAGAAATGGTTGGCCATCTCTATATTCAATCGATTAGTTCACAATTTCACAGCTTTTCGTATTTTCCAAAAATTTCAAGAACTGTTCTTTACGAAATTGTAACAGATTGTTTGAATTTTTACAAATTATGCCTACATTAGGTGGCTCAAGTGCTTTCCAACTAACACAAAAAGAATTGCACTGTCAGTATTGTCCTTCCGCTGACGCTACAATGGGAAGGTGAAAACTTTCATTAATGGTGACATATGTAAAATTTTCATTTCGGCCGGTAAAGTGCTCGAATCAATTTTTAGAACAATGATGGGATATAATTATGTTCGACTACTAGTACAGGGTAAAACTGTGACGAGGCGTATTATTCTACATTATTAACTAGGCTTCAAATGCTGAAGAAATGCCGTGGAAAACTTTACAAACATGTATTTTCTTGCAAAACAATGTTTCCGTCACAAGTCCTTGACTGTGTTTCATAAAATTGATAAAGTTAGATTTAAGTTGATTGACCACTCCCTCCGTATCCGATAGATTTATCTCCAATACCGTTATTGTTTGCTTCTTTGTTTTATGGCTGAAGCTTAGGGATGCGAAAACTTCCTCGGTTCCCTTGGCTTTTACTACAATGGTCATTTCGCCAAACCTAATCTAGAGAAGCTACACCGCCAGTAAGAATTTTTAATGGATTGACACGGGACCTACAATTTTACTCCATTATCTGAAAAGGCATATTTTTAAATTTTTGTTCGCTGAATAATTTACCAACCTCAATCGGATTTGAACCCACGTCCCTTGGTCATAGTGGCATATATGCTAACCACTACACAAACGAGGCTGGTTTATTAATTTCCAGAACTACAAGAAATCTGAAAAAAAGAAGTTTTCATCGAATGAAGCAGTAATAAGTACCATGGAGAAGTAATTTGCAGTCCAAGACAATTTTTTTAAAAGCATTGCACTAAGTGCATAGAGTAAAAGGTTTAATAACAAAAGTGTGATTTGAAAGGCAGCAACGTTTTTTATCTTAAGCTAAGAACTTATCAATACTTCGTCGAAATTTATAATGACGATGATGGACAACTCGATTTCCGCAAATTCACTTTTATATTAAATGTGCTATAAATAAAATTAAAATTTGAACTTATAACCAAAGCTGCTTGCTGTAAGTCCATACGCCATCTTCCAAGAGGATTGAGTCATATTTGACTTGATATCTGTGATAATCGACTTGTAACGTTACTGAACTATTACATTTAAAAAATCCACCAGTAACAATTGGTAACTTTTTATTTTCTTGATTATATACATAACTTATGCCAACAAAAAATTTATTTATGACGCATTCTCTTCTTTTTCAATGAGTAATTGTTTCATAAGAATATCCTTTATTTCTTTCACCCACAGTTGTTTCGTTTCTTCATCATTTGCTTGTAAAAAGTGATACAATTTTTTAGTTTTACCGTGAAAATAAACTTGAAAAGTTTTATCCAATTCTTCGTTTACTATTATACCTATATTCTTCATCACAATATGGTTTCTGTAGACATAAATATCTCTACGATTTCGCGCTTGAGCCTAGATAAACAACGCTTATTAAAATAAATGATTTGTTCATTAATTAAATCTTTTACTTCAGTCATTTTTTCCGTAAAAACTATAGATTTTTCAAATAAATACACCATGGCATCATATTCTATAGGTCTTTCATCATCGGATACCTTATGTTGCACAAGAAATTCGTCCCGAAGTAATAATTTTCCTTGTTCTTCTAGATAAATCTAGAGTTAAATTTTTTTTAAATATATCAAAAATAGATAAAAAAGATAGTTACATTTTCATCTTTGATTGAGTTAATTGCTGTAACGCCATTCATTTCACAAATTACTTTTTCTATTAATTTAGAAGCTTTTTCTAATTGTTCAAATGGGATATCACCTTTTATACAAGATTTCTTCAATTCAAAAAGAAGAATTTTATATTTATAAAGCCTATTTAAAGGGGCATAAAAGTCAATATCTTTTCCACTATATTTCTAGAAATAAAATTGTTGATTATATACATACATACTCGATATGCAATCAAATTTTAACTACGATTTACCTTTAAATGCTCCTTGCATTCTTCTAAAACTTGGGGATTATTTTTCATGTGTTGGTCTTGTATATATAATGCAAAAGTATTTTCCTAGCAGTCAATCAATAAATTGCATTATTTAAGTACATAACTTTTAACTTACATGTTGCAAAAAACAGTCTCCAACGTCGTTGGGTGTAAAATCGAATAAACATTTCTTCAAATCTTCGTAAAACAGCAACTGATTAGCATGAATCGAAGGAACATTGCCGATGACCATTTTATGTCTTCGCTTTAATTTTATGGTACCCTTTATTGCCGGTATAATATCCTAAAAATAATTTATATGTAATAGAATTAAAAGTGAAAATAATTTGTTTCATTTGAGGTGCAATCGGTATAGTGTGTTTGGTAAAAAAATTAAATTCATTCATTTCAAGTTTAAAATCGCGAAGAAAACCTATAATTAAGTTTCATAATTATTTTTAAAGAGAGAATGAAGAACAAAGCGGTGTAGTGAACATGAAAGAGCCCCACTTCTGCATCGATACCGCGGGAAGACCCGATTGCCGTAATCTATTCTTTCAACGTCTGGCACAACACAATTCACGAACACAATAAAAGTGATTTAAAATATCATTCTACATTTATCTGTATGGATTTAAAATAAATTATTTTAAATCCTAAATTAATTTTAAATTTAAACATAAATCATCTATAATTGAAGTGATTAAAATATTGGGCTAAGGTAAATCATGTTTGAGAAAATAAATCGATAAGAACTAATATTCCTAAATCTTTTAATATAATTTTTAAATATATTTGTATTCCGTTAAAGCATTCATCTATTTTTAACCTACAAGGTTACATTTCACAGCAATCACTCTGTTTCTTTGTTAAAAGGTGTTTCTTAGAGCTAGTTGAGGGATTTAAATTATGGTGTATTGAAACAGGATAAAGTCGTCTTTCTTCGCCCACGTCCGGTTCGTCTCGACCAGGGAAGAGTGAGATTGAGTAATCTCGAACGTAAGTGTTGAATGGTTAACTAATACTTGCTATAATTTAACTCCAAAGTCATCTGGAGGATTTAATACTAAAAAAATTGTTAAATTAACCTCCCTAGCTTTTTAAGTGAAGAATGGCTATCCACGCTGGGTGTGTTGGTACAAAGACACTTATATAACATATTTATAATACAAAATGATGGAAATGTCTATCTTCTGCTAGATCCTATTGGGAACTAATGGGAAAGAATAACTAAGTTTATCGACGCACCTTTCCGTTTGTATATCAAGTATACACAAGGTTTTAAAATTTCTGAGTTCCCTTCTACGGGTTGAAATCTGCCGGAAATTGTGCCAACAAAGTATGTTTACCATTAAGTAAAATTAAGTATCTTGTCACATCGTATTGTTGCTATGACTGAAACTTACATGGCGTTTATATCGCTTCAAGTGAATTTACTTCATTTAAATTATTTTGACATAAACACCCGGTTCATGTTAATCATTATTTGTTTTAATGCATAACTTAATAACCTAAATTTATTTGTTATCGACGCATATTGAGCTCAAATTATTACCTAAATCTTAGCTATACACGTTCGAACAATAACATCGATATTATCTTAAATATTCTCTATGTGGGCTTAGTATACGCCTTTGAGTGTTAAAGATTTACGAGCTTGTCTTATGTCCTAAAGTTGTAGGCATCTGTTATTCCCACTGAGTGTCATATATGTATTTATTAATCCTAGCTCATTAGTTTTGCATAAATGTATTAAGTTCGCGATTTGTTTTACTACATTTGCTGACAAGAACTGAGAAAGTATTCATATTTTATTTTCCATATGTACAGGGAAACAGCAAATTTCCTCGCTGTTAGATCAGTTTGATTCAGTATAATTTGCTGACACACTTTTGTAATCAATCTTAAAGTTTAGTTACTTCTGATTTATCTATATAACAGATGGAATATAAAATAATTGTCAGCTAAAATAGTGTTCTACGTCTACTTCTTGGCGTCTGATGATTATTAAGGTTCGACAGTAGAAAAGTCATATTTTATTTATATATAGGAGTAGTCATAAGGACCCTCTCTGTTCATCTGGTTTACTGATTTGTGTTAAGTATCTTGACACCTTCGACATTCTTTTTTTTAGCACTGAAAGCTGTTACTCCACCTGCTAAGCTCCCGTTTCACTTCACGCAAGAGTATCTATTATCGACTGAGTATGAAAATACCGCTAACAACGGAATTGCCCACACTATTCCCAATTTTGTCGTAGGTGTTCGAACATTATTTATCGTTTTACTCACGCCTAACACCACTGTCCTAGCTAGGTTAGCATTCATTTGCCCACTGCTACATTATACGTATTGTAAAAATCTTTTGGCACGTGATAACTAATCGACCATCCCTGCCTTTGGTTGACGCAATAGCTTCCACAACTGCGAAATATCTCAAAAGCAGACAACATACGGTATTACTAGGTGCCACCGTCTAAAACCTTTCAGCAACTTCTTCAAACTTGGTCTTCTTTCACACCAATTTCCGTATGAACAAAAAAGGTATTCTACCATGAACACCTTCTCTATTATTTTACAGTCCATTTTCGACAATAAGCATCCAACATTACGACCGTGAACACGTGCAGATGATGCAATACGAATTCGACAAATACGCATACGCGTAAGAGGTGCTTAAATTTTGATACTGTATATTATGGAGCATGCCTTGTTAATATTTTGAAAATTTTTTGGAAAATAAATTTTTACTGAACCGCTAAGAAACCCGAATGCAGAGTACTAATTAGTAAAATATTTTTGAACTTCGTCTTTTTTCAAACTTTCAAAAGCACTAACAATTATCCTAATAGTCTTTTACTTTCTAAATGTACTTTTATAAAATGTACTTTTTAAGATCAATTTTTCTTATATCAGCAGGAATTGGTGCAAGTATAAATCTATTTACTTACCTCAATAAAATGTTCTAATTTTTCGATATACAGCCTCTCAGTTTCCACAATTTCTGACATTATGAACCTGTGTGTGTATATATAATTGTAATTATAAATTATTATATTATAGAAAAGTACATACCTGATAGTTGCTTCCTTTTTGGAAAAATGTTTAACTAATTGTTTTATTATTTCAATTGCCCTGTTAAAACTGTTTACTTTTATATGACTGTCTAAAATGGTTTTAGTAGTTTCTAAATATCTTTCATAACGCTTGATTCTTTCATTAACCTCTTTTAACAAAATATTTTCATAAGATTTGTATACTTGCAAAGGAAAATTGTTCTACAAGCTTAAAATTATTTCTGAGCCATGGAAAATATTTAATTAGGTACTTTAAATTGTTGTGAAAAAGTATAGGTATATAAAAGTTCTGGGTTTTGAAATGTAAGATTTCAATAAAAAAAGGTTAATACCAGATACTCGAACTGATTTTTTTTCATTTCAGTTTTCGGTTTTGGTTATGAGAAAAGAAATATTTTGGATCAATCAATTTACTTACTTCAGAGTTTGTTTTTTAAAATAACTGCATATATTCTGCAGGCTGTATTACCCATTTCGAACGTCAATGGTATTTTAAATTACGCATCTAGTCTTTTCATCTGATAGTGATGTAAATACTAGAGTACATTACTACCCAATCAAATAGAACTGCAGATGAACCACAGCAATTTGAACTTGTTTTACTTTTAGCATGATGGTACTTCACCACTGCAACAGTTGTGCAAGACTAGAGTTGTTTGATAGTAATATTAATAAAATGCGAAGCATATTATGAATTCCTGAATTCCCCCTAGACAAGTAGAGCTTCTGTCCCAATTGTTATTAATTACGAGATCGAAGCCCAAATTTCTATAACTAAATTTATCAATACATGTAATTAATTAGAAAGCAATAATTGATAAAACGTTATGTATAAAAACAAATTAAATTAATGAAATTAATTTAAAATATAAAAGCATTGTATTAATTAAAACAAATGTTATAATATTAATGAAGAATTAAAGGAAATTCAAATCATAATAGAAGAAATATTTTAAAATAAAATATCTAAATTAATACAGATATGTCCTTCTAGTGATGAAGGACAAAAATAAAATGTATGTATTAAATAGGAACCTAGAATACAATTACATGTAAAATAATTTAGGAATAAAGAAATATGAAGAAGACTTACAGTTCTCACACCTTACCTTCACGTAATCCTCTTAATTTCTTGATTGATAAATAGTTTGTCACGACTCGATTTGAAACGTTTGTGATTACTGCATTCTCGAACGTTTTTCCGAATGTACATATTCATAAAGATCTTTTAGGCCCCCAATGCAGCCCTATAAACGTTTTTTTAAAGGACTTAGTAATAAATAAGTATGTTTCAATGATAAACATTTTTCTTTTAGATTAATAAATGCAATTGATTAAAATTCCTTTGGTGTCTATATTATTTAGTGTTTATATCCGGGAGATATTTTTACCTGGCCCTGTATTTTAATTTAACTTTAATTAAAACGTCAATATTTCAACTGAAAGTTTCAGGTCATCTTCAAAGGCGGTTCTATAGTATAAAAATGTATGTAACTGAGGAGGTAAATTTAAAAATCACTGTACGGTTAAATGGTCAATAAAATAATACTAGTTATGGTTATTAAACTTTGTAACATTTTTAACATTAAAAATGTAGAGAATAACCACATGTCAAATACGAATAAAATCTGTGTAAGAGGCCAATTGCCTTTATAATTAATCGATTATCGTGAACACGGTTTAATTACTTTTATCACGATAACAGCAACAATTTTGTCAGAATTAACAAGAGTATTACGACTTACCCTTGCG
>JAHWXV010880813.1:0-11250 GCA_024586415.1 Phrixothrix hirtus
TTTAGGTATTAAAACTCATTTCAATAAGTTGCCGATTTTTTTTTGATAAGAACAACAATTATTGCTTCGTGGTTAAAATTTTTTAAAAAAAGATAATAAGTTTAGTATGTTAAATCGCTATTAGTTTAATTTTTTGAATAACTATATAAATTATCATCAATAATTAACCCATGTCCCTCTGTTACGTCGTTCAAATACTTCGTTGTGATTTTTTATATAATAAATTAGGCATTAGTTTTCTTTTCTTACAGGAAATTTCTTTAAAATTTAAAAGAATCACTTGTGCTATCGAGTATTGTTCTAGGTTTGGTTAGTTATTTTGGACTTATGCGTAACGTGATGAATACAATTATGCGTTTAAATTATAGTATACCTTTTTGCCGCCGTTTAGAGTATAAAATAAGAGAAGTGCTTTACAATATTAGTTAAGATTTCTTTATAAATGGCCTAGGTAAGTTCTTTTGATGAACGCATATTAATGTTTGGTAAACATCACCGCACCTTTAACAGCGATGAGGTATTTCGGAGCGAGTATATTTTGAATTTCGGAACATTAATGCAATACTTTTGATGACTAAATATTACTAACCGACCACTCCCAACCACAGTATCTCTGGTTTGGAACCACGTTACTATTTATTTTTTGATCTATTCACACATAAAAACCCTGTAACGTTTCGGCTCTGCCTATTCAGTTCACAGGAACAAAATAGTTTATATTTATACTGACTTGGGGGTTGCCTATCGCGAGGACTAGGTTATTGGTAACGCTAGTGCCTTCGGGATCGCAGCCACTCGGGGGGCAACGTTATGCATTCAAGTTAATGGCGCTCGGTCGCACTATCGGTGTGGTTCCAACTTTTGTAGTATATAAGTATAGGGTTAGTAGTTACTTAATAATATAAACAACAAAATTAAACCTTGAACATAAAATAAATAAAAGAACTATTTACATATATATATTTACAAATAATATTCAAACCTAATTTAAGTTTTGTTATTTTTAAGTTTATAAGACAAAGTTGTCGGCAATTATTGTAAACTGCAGTTCACCTGTCTTACTGTTTAGGGTGTTTCTCATGAAACAACATTTCGTCGATTTCGTGACGGTAATTATTTATGATAGGGATCTAGGTGTTTGAATCAATCTAAATTTCAGAGTCGCACAAGCAATCAAGTACGGCGGGGACGTCGATCTACTGGGCGGTTGGTTGCGCACTATATACTCGCAATACCAACAACTTCAGGCTAGAGATGGATCACGGCGTTCAGCATCGCATTTAACCTGTTACATAAGCAACAACGGTGAAGTGCGGAGGAGGCGTACGTGTACATGATGCTTGGTTGCGCACTTTTTCCCCTCTATACAAGTAATTTTAGGATAAAAATGCGTCTCGGCACTCAGCGTTGCATTTGACCCGTTACAATAACAGTCTTAGCGCTAGCATCGTCCCCTTGGTCGAATGAAATTGTGGGTCTGGCTTTTGCCTACAGCGAGGCGCGATGGATGTTTTGTGTTCGAGCGATTCGGTCCATATCATCTTACGAGGATGATGTCTACTTTTATGTATATATGGATTCAGTCTTCCGGAAGAGTTACGCAAATGGAATGCTTTTTCGTGCTGAAAAGCAGTCTACTTATACTAATTTGATTGTAGCTGTCTTTATTCGGCGAACATTGTTATTACTTACTATTTTTCTTGCTGAATTCGTGGCATTTGTGCAATTTTATGGTTCATATGATTATCTCGGCTGACTTTACCTAATTTGATAGCATACAATGTAACAAATTTTTATGTAGCGGAATTGCTTAATATTGTATAACATTTCTTAATGTTTAACAATTTGACTACTGTGTTTGAATTAATAAATTCTAATACTTACAATTTTGTTTGTTTCGTTCATTTTAATATGTTTATTTAATATATGCACCAAGATTTGCTTCTAAAAGAGTCTTAAATTAATAATTGCTCTCGTACACATTTATTTTACTCAAAGTTTTTCTGTATTTACATATTTACAAAAATGTCTTAACTAGTACAGTTCTAAATTTCTAATTTGAACGGGAAAAATGCATAAAATTGTATCGATCCTTTATTCGTAATTTTCTCGTTACTTTATGACGTTATAGACAAATTGTACAACACTGCAACTTCTTAGAGCTAGACCTGGCTCCATCATCCTTTTATCTATTAAGATTATAAAAGTAGATGTCATTTTAATTAGGATGACAACCTTTAAGCATCGGCAGACAATCTTTTACAGGTCAGCAAGAATCTGTTTTTACAAAAACATAAGTCTGCTGGAGGGGAAATCGCGCAAGTGTGTTGGTGTAGGAAGGAAATGTATTGAAAGATATAATTATGATGAAAAACACATTTCTTTTATTTCACAGACAGGTAGACATTTTGTAACGATCACATTTTGTAATATTGTATCCTGGCTAAAGTTGTAAACTAAAACTATTTGTTTTGACTTTGTATATCTTTTACGTAGAATAGTTTAATAAAAACGATAATTTTTGGTTGGACTTTAATATCTTTCACGTGTTATTAGGCGTAGCTCGTTTTTCAGAATTAATAATAATTGTTTTGCATTATATTTCGACTATTTAACGTTTAATTCTGATCTCAATTAACACTATTTGTGAAAATCTTATTTTCTTGTGAAGTGCCTCGATCGTCGGCAAGCAATGTAAATATAATTCGTTCTTAAGATTTCAAATGTCGGAAAACGATAGACCTTATTATCTATCTTACAAGTTTTTACGGGTTTTAGTAAAACCGGTACATGTTTTTGGTTAGAACAATTTGAAGGTGAAATGTCCCTTTGGTAACTTCTGTTTTGCAATGATAACTTGCATGAGACGTCGTAGATGATATGTATTTTCTATTAATTCCTGGTTGACAATTAATAATTGCTGTTTTGAATTTATTAATTGCCTGACCCGATGGGCTCGAGGTTTTTCTATGTTCTGCTGTACTCACCATGACTTTAACTGCCTACTAGTCAAAACAACAGCGCGTGGACTTCAGTAGCTGTGTAAGGTCGTACAAGTTTAGTTGTTTATCTTCCTTCGGAGAATGTATTTTTGAAACGCGCTTAGTTATTTTCTACTTCTTGCTACCATGTTTATTGGCATAGAGTATATGTCTTAATTAATGTATGGAGCTAATGAAGAAATCGAATAGTGAACCTACTTAAATATGTTGAAGACGGCAATCTCCCAGCGATTCGAAGTTACATATAAAAGTTCTTAAGACTACACCACTATCGGTATGCAAACTCTAGTTTAACCATTTCAACGCAGTATATCACATTAGGCATACTTACTTTAACTCTGTAATTTATCTTTTGTTTATCTACTTCTCATGTAAATTAAATATTAACTAAATAGTTTAGAAGTATTGAGGGTTCCGCTGCTACATCAAATCTGTAAAGTACCATCGTCTGAAGATGTAATAGAATGCGTTAAGAGGACTTAGGTAATCTGTTTTTAAGAAAAGCATATCAAACAATTTAACGCATTATTTGCTTTAAATTTATTAATATTCAGGTTATATTATATAAATAAATATTGGTCTCGAGAGAACTATCTGCCTTACTTTTTATATTCATTTTGATTAGTACAGTTTTCGAATGTAAACAACGAATAGTATGTTAATACACATTGCTGAAAATTGTTATATGCGTAATCAAATTTCTTTTCTGTTTTACACTATTTCGGATGATAGGACGCTGTTACTAGTTTACTTTAGAAATTAGTATTTAATATACAGGATTCACTTAAAGAATTTCATATTTTTAACTTGGAATTTTTAAAAGAATTTTGTCATTAACTGTTTGATTGTAGATTCTATTTTAGTTTAAGAACATTTAATTTAAATATGTGGTAGCTTTAATCCGGTAAAAAAGCACTTTCATAAACTTCCTTGCTTGATGAACGTATTATATAGCGAATAGGAACTATTTTTAAATATCTTCCATGTGCTAATTAAATGTTTGTGTTAGTTTTAATCCGGTAAGAAATCACTTTCAGTAACTCCTTGCTTGATTAATGTATCCTCGAGGGGATATAAATTAGCGTTATTTATTCTGTTTAAACTTATATATGATATTTTTTTTGATATAATCCTTGTTATGCTATTTATTAAGAGCAATATTGTATTTATATTAATAAAGATCTGGTATTGTTCTTATAGTGTCTTATTGTCCCCTATCCCCCTTTGTTTCAGGTACTTTTGTTAGGACTGAACAGTAAACATTTCTATTACATTTTTATAAAAACAACTTCATCGTCGTATACCTTGTCGTTCAAGTGAACCACTTCTTCGTTTGTGCTGTAGAACGGCTGGTCCACTACTTTACTCGACTTTCTTTCTTATATTTTTCTAGGAACTCTACAACTCAAATGAGATTCACAACATCTCTAAAGAGAATAAATACTATCGGCACCCCCGTTCTGTACCGCTTGCTTCTGAGTTGGTTTACTGTGGAAATGTTTCTAGTTATCCTCGTATATCAATTTCGAATTATCCGGTACTTTATATTTCGGTTTTCAGTTCGCTCTGATCAAGGAGAAGAATTAGATTCCCAAAACAAGAGCCATTAGAATAAACTTATACATAATATCTATTCCTATAATATAAAAAAGAAAGACATTCTGACACGTCAAACTTGGATAAACAGCCTTTACTAGAAGGATCACGCTTCGCAGCAAAATAAAAGAAAAATGCCCGGCCGTCCCTAGTGCCGCAGAAGCTAGGGAGTGGGGTGTAGTTACTTACATAAAGAAGGTGGTCGAAATAACCATCGAGCAAAATATCGTGGTTGGCAGGTGCAAGTTTCGCTCCTGGAATCGGCGCTGACGAGTGCCGGATGGTCCCAAAACTGGTACGAGCTTGTGCAGGAAACAACCTAAAATACCTAGAGAAAGGAAAGAAAATGGGCGCCACACACTTGTAATTGAAAAACGCTAGTGTGAATCTGGACGTACAAGAGTGAAAACGTCGTAAATTAATTTGGCGATAAAAGTTGGACTTAAAGTTACTCGTAGATATTCTGCTTCACACACCTAGCGTTATGCAGAAAAGAATTGGTAAAAATATTTATAGATAATCTAAAAGAAAAATCAACGTACAACAGTACATAAATGAAAAGAAAAATCAAAGTAAGAATAAGATCAGTTTATTTTAGTTCCAGAAAACAATAGTCAACATATAGCAAACGTACAGTTCATAAAAATCTTTTAATTGTAAAAATTCAACGAAATTTTGAGAACTGCCTGCATAAGCAGAATGACTAGTAAAGTATACAATTAATAAGAAAATGTTGAGAACCTCAAGCTAAATTAGCACATGTGTACTATAAACTTACAGTATCGAGCCTCGTTATCGCGCACAAGTTCTGACGGTCGAAGCAAAACTTAAAATATAGAATTGAAAACAACAACATTTGAAAAAGGATAAATTTAAGATGTTCGTGAACTTGATAACCCAAATTTAAATTAAATGTAAAACATCTATTTGAGACCAAAGAATCTAGAAAAGGAATTAGCAATTAAATTAATTAAATTTGTCGTCGAACATCACTGCAGCACAAAATAATAAACTCTAGAAAATAAATATCGGAACGCAAAGCATCAATTCACAGGTCCCAAAACGCAACGAGCTTACGCCATCTTCGGAGGATGTCAGAAGAAAAGTTAAGATAAACTGACCTGGATGGTAAAAGTTCTCGGCAAGAAGAAACGGATTCTATCCTTGATAACTCGAAATCACCGCCTCGAGGCTGCGGAACGGGTGTTTTTCGCAAAACCGTTGGTTGCCGTACCAGGGCCGTAGAGAAGCAGAACAAAGGGCGCCTCTGGTATGGAGAAGCTGCAGGTTGATCACGGCGAAAGAAACCCTCTGAAGCGGAACCTCGGTCTCATTCAGATGCAATCCGCGGCGTTATAAGTATACCGGCGAATTCCCAAACTTAATGGGCATTTTAAATCCCATACTTAAAGCACTAGAAATAAATAAAGAAAGAAAAATCGATCAACTAACCTTACACATAACTAAGGGATGCCTACTCACCCTAAAATTGTAGGTGTTTTATTCCAAGAAGTAGAGTAAACCACAAAGGTTCTCGTAACTAGACGGAGCAGAAACAATAATGTGCGTCTTTCACCACCAATTAACACACAATACTTTTCGGCACACGACGGAATCAGATAACAACACTTGCGAATGTAAATGCTCAAAATCACTTCCAAATATTTATTTACAAAGCAGTGTTTGTATTTATATGTTTTTTTATATAATGACTACATGGTTTTTACAACTTTTTTAATCATAATTTTATACATCAACTATTTACTACTATTAACTTTATAGACCAAAAACTTGCTATGCTCCGATGAAGGCATTAATTGTCTCCCGAAACGTCAGGCCTGCATTTGTATAATTTGTATTTTTAATAAACAACATTTCCTAAATTCAGTAGAAAATTAATAAACTCAATTTTGAGGCTTTGAGACAGTAATACTTTTAAACCGAATCAATATATATATATATATATATATAGAAAACATAGATACATTATTTTTCATATGTTCTACGGTCAATGATTAAGTTGTAATATTTAAACTAGTACGAGTATAATGAACAAGTAGAATTGGTATTCACCTTTAATGTTATTTGAAAGTATAAATATTATACTAGTCAAGCAAGCGTTCGCAGTAGTTCAAACATTCTAGTCATTAATCTTGACGTATATTGTCCAATTGTATTCATTTATTAGATGATGTATTCAAATAACGAAAAGACTGATATGACTTTAATTTTTGGTGAATGCCGGAAAAATTCCGCTGCTGCCGCAAATTTGTACTACCAACGCCATCCACATAGTAGAGTACCGACTAACAAAATTTTTCGTAGACTTGAAACTCAGTTAAGAGAAAATTGGCTTCCTATTAAAAGACCTAGACAAAGAATTGCCACAAGTGAGCTGAATGAAATAGCAGTTATCCGTAAAGTAACGGAAGATTCTCATATAAGCCAAAATTCGATTGCTAGAAATCTTGAAATAAGCCAGTCTTCAGTAAGTAAAATTTTACGTGCAAATAAATTTCATCGATACCATGTAATGCTAGTGCAAGAACTAAAAGAGCGTGATTGTGAGAAACGATTAGAATTTTGTAATTTTATACTTCAAAAAGTTCAAGACTACCCTAATTTTTTAAATAAGTGTATGTTTTTAGATTAAGTACAATCTACAAATAACGGTTGGATTAATAGGCATAATTCTTAGTATTACGCCCAAGAAATCCAAAGTGGGCGCGAGTAGCACACTTTCAAACAATTAATTCCTTAAATGTTTGGTGTGGAATTTTAGGAGAGCGTATTATTGGGTCGTACTTTTTTCCAATGGACAAATGTTTTTAATTTTTTTGCAAAACGAGTTACCGTTATTGCTAGAAGATGTGGACCATCATATATGCCAAAATATGTCGTTCCAGTTAGATGGTGCACCACCTAATTCCATCAAAACGTCCGGTAATTTTTATCAACTGAATTTAAAAATAGATGAATAGGAAGGTGTTCGATTAATTCATGGCCGCCACGAAGTCCTGATATCAGTCCTTTAGATTTTTTCCTTTGGGGTGTGCTAAAACATCAAGTGTTTATAACTCTGCTTGCTGATGATTTAAACGAAAGGCTTACAGAATCGTGTAGGTCAATAACACCAGAAACATTACGGCGTGTACAACGATCGTTTTTAAACAGAGCTGCAGCCTGCTTAAGAGTCAGAGGTCGACATTTTGAGCAAAATTTATGTTAGGTGTTTATTTAATAGATAATTAACATTTTTATAGATTTTTTTCCAGTTAATTTTATATCCTGCTACTTTATGCTTTATTAAAAAATTTTCTTTAACAAAGGTGAATACCAATTTTACTAGTAGTTCATTATACTCGTAGTAGTTAAAATATTACAACTTAATTATTGACAGTTGGAAATATCACAAATAAGCTATATATGTTTTTCTATTGTAACAAATTGGGTTACCTATTTGGGTCATTCAGGGTCGTCAATACTCAGTAATAGCCTTATATATAGGGTTGTTCACGTTACAATATTTTAAACTTCCGGGTAAAAATTTAAAATTCAAGGTCGGTATATATGAAAACTCATTCAAATATTTTCAGTGGCGGTTATATCGGAAATCGGCACCAATTCTCTTATTTTAATCAAAAAGGCATATTATTTTCTTTTTTTTTATTTTACGAGAGTTTTTAAGGTGGAATGCCAAATAAACGATCAGTGGTATTATTTTAAAGAATTTTGCAACTCTAAACTAAGTTTAAATAATGGAGAACGATTTAGAAAACTATTCAAAACGCTTATATCTTAAACTTGTTTTATTTGTACACAGTGTAATAAATTTGTTAGTAGGTATGTCCATTTACTTCACATGAACAAAGCAAAATTTAGAAATTGAGTTTCAATTCTTGAAAATGGTTAGAGATGCAGTGGGTCAATGAAGTATTTGAACACCTTGCATTTGGTACTAAAAGGGATGTTTGAAATGAAATTCGAAAACTTCATTATATACAATTTATTATAATATTATTTTCAGGAACATTCCATATAATTACTACCCAATATTAAAGAAACAAATAAAAATATTAAATAAAAACGAAAATTCATATCAATAAAGTTACTTAAACACCTCAGCTATTCTATAAGATAATCGCTTGTAAATTTCATACAGTAAGTCCCATTTTATTTCAATTTAATATAGGAACTACTGGGTAGTTTTTAGCAGTTTACATAATAAATAGAACAACATTAAATAACAATTTGGTGAGAAATGTCGCTTAGACAAAAGAATTTATTGTGAGTGATAGAGAAAAGATGATTTTATTATTTAAACAAGGCAAAAGTTTATATTAGATTGCAAAATAAGTTGGAGAAGCACATACCACGATTCAGTAGGTAATTAAAAAATTAAGAAGGTCAATACCACAGAAAATAGACAGCGAACAGGTCGTACAAAAACATTACACCCTCTGGATGAACGGCAAATTTTAAAAGGAGTGTGTCAAAATTCTCGAATTAGCCCACATATGCCTGCTATAGATATGGTTTTAACATCAGATAAAATAGTAAATGCCGAAACTATCAAAAATTGTTTGCCAAATAACACTTTTCATGGAAATATGACAAGAGAAAAGCCTCCGTGTTGTACGGTGGAAATTGAATTTTCCTTTTTTAATTCAATGTTATGTTTTCGGTATACCATTTTTTCTCATGTGATCCGAAATTACTGCATTTACTTTCATTGAAAAACAATAACGTTTGCAGAAATTCATGTCCTTGCTGTGATATTTTTGTGCGAATTTTATTCTTTTAAGTCGATTGTTTCCATTAATGAAATATTTTTCTTTCATTGTTTTTCCGTGAAAATTGTTATTTCGTAAACAATTTTTGATGGTCTCGGCATTTACTATTTTATCTGATGTTAAAGCCATATCTATAGCAGGCATATGTAAGCTAATTCGAGGATTTTGACACACTTCTTTTAAAATTTGCCGTTCATCCAGAGCATTTAATGTTTTTGGACGACCTGTTCGTTGTTTATTTTCTATGGTATTGATCTCCTTAATTTTTTAATTACGGTGTGTGGTTTTCTAACGTTTGCAATTTGATGTAAACCTTTGCTTTGTTTAAATAATAAAATCATCTTTTCTCTATCACTCTACACTAATCTCTTTCATCTAAGGAACATTTCACATATTGTTCTATTTATTAGGTAAACTACCAAAACTACTCGGTGGTTTCTATATTAAACTAAAATAAAGTGGGACTTACCGTATGAAATTAATAAGCGATTGATTATCTTACAGAATAGCTGAGGTGTTCAAATAACTTTATTGACATCAATTTTTCGTTTTTATTTAAATTTTTATCAGTTTCTTTAATATTGAGTAATAATTATACTGAATGTTCCTAAAAATAGTATTATAATAAATTGTATATAATGAAGTTTTTGAATTTCTTTTCAAACATATCCCTTTTAGTGTCCAATGCAAGGTGTTCAAATACTTCATTAACCCACTGTATGTATGGGGAACCCATATATCAATCAACGTAGAATGCAATTCTCTGTCGAATAATGTCATAATTTGCGTGTTTCGTTTGAAAAAGTTGGCTTTTTCGGTTCAAGTTAATCATTAAATTTTGCAGCCCCTGTACCCAAAATGTTTATTGAAATATATAAATACGCAGACCTAAAAATGAAGCAAATGATAACACCATCAAAAAAAAATTAAAAATCCCTAGAAAATTAACTTTTCTTATCGGAGAAAAGAGTTTTTAAAAACTAAAAATACCGAAAGTCACAAGTTTATTTGCTACTGTAAAACAATTACATTGAACATAACAACATGTACTTAAGTTAAATTGTGTTGCAAGGGAATTTATAGTCTAAACGTGCATATTTAGCAGACATTTCCTTGAAATGTAATAGTGTTAGGATACATAACTCCTCCATCCTTAAATTAGACTAGGGGTTTTCTGAAATAGAGTAATTTAAAATTTGAAAAATTGGGACAAAAAGTTCGTATTCAAGTTGGATAGAGTTACAGCAATTATGTTTCCTGTCAAATAAGTCTAAATTAAATACATACACACATGGATAAAATGAAATTATTCTTTGATTTTAACAATTTTCTTTCTCTCTTTAAAATGATAATTATTAAATAAATTTCTAGCTAACTTATATCTAGGCGGTCGTCTTTGATTCGCGCACTTTTTATGTCTATTACTTGTAAGTCTAAATGTTCTTTAAAATTTAAGTTCGTTATCAAACACTTTTATTTTCAATAGCATCTTTATTATTTTCTTAATTATTTCCATAATATATGGAGTATCCGTATACCTGGGCTTACTCCATGCAACTGCCTGCCATAGGAGTCCATACTTAACTCATTTATTGTTTGTTTATTCATAATATTTATTTTAGCAATTCTTCTTAATTGATTCATTTCTAGTTTTTATTTTCTCATTCATTGTTCATAGTCTTTTTGCACATAATTTCACATTTAATTTAAGTAATTATTATTAAAGTCTTATTTCTACCTAGCTAATTCGTAATTTTAGTTACATAATTATTTTGTTATGTACATCTTTATGTTATTTGCCGACATTAGGCTAAGGGGATATCATTTTGGGGAGAAATTTCATCTTTTTTATTTTGTTT
>JAHWXV010880938.1:0-11374 GCA_024586415.1 Phrixothrix hirtus
TTTGAAATAAACATTTTTTTTAGAACTCAGTGTGTTTTTTACCCCATTTTATTATAATAATAAATTAAAAAATATTGCATACCAGCATGCATATTTGGTCAAAAAAAGGCATATAAGTGCATATTTTAAAGGCAAACAAGGCATATATATGCGCATGTTTTGGTTGCATTTAAATGCATATATTCCGCCCCCTATTGATAACTTTAGTAGGGTTGACAGCAGGTTCTTGAATTTTCAACTTCAGTCGCGGGCAGTGCTTATTTTATTCTGTACAAGGCAGTTCTGACAGGACGTAAGCATTTCAGCGGTTTCTTTCAGCACGGCACTCCTAATGCTTTGTATTATCGCTGGGACTTTTTCTTTATTCTGTCCCTTACAAATTCTCAGTATTAGATTTGTCCTCCCTCTTGACACGTAGACGAACGTAACCCTTCTATGCTTGTCTGGTCGCTTCAAATTCCAGTGCATGAATTAGCAAGATCACGCGGTTGAGCTAATCAAAGTGCCTATTGTGTATTAAAATGCTGAACAGCTCCCAGAAATGTTTTCACCTCAAATTGTTCAGCAAAAGTTTCCGAAGCTTTTGGATACGCTAATCTCGCTAGCCGTGTAATTTCAGTATCGAATTCTTGACAGTTCTCTCCAGTTTTCTGCACTTAGCTGGCCAGAGAAGGCCTGTTGCAGATGTTTATCTCCATAGCGATTTTCAAGCGTGCAACACAGTGAACAAAATTATGCTATAGATCATCTGACATGGTTTGTAGAATATCTAAAGTATCTCCGCCTAGAATCACTACTAAAGCAGTTGACTTTTCTTCAACTGTCCATCAACTTAATGTTGCAGGCGCCACGAACTGTTTATTGTAATTGGGTCAAAGTGCGTTCTCATCATACGTGGATGTTTTAATAGGTCTTCTAGTGCTTGGCATGCCATTTGCAATAATATGCAAGTAATCAACTTCCTGCACCTTCGTTGTGTTGCTGTTTCATGAGGAACTGAAGCCGTTTCGTACCTAGGAATCCTGATTTCTTTATTTACAGTGAGGAGGACGAACGCATTTCTTAGTTACATCCTCATACTTTGCTGACATCTCATTGATAACATCTTCTGTTTCTTTTGTTAGCTCATGTTAGTTTAAATTACCGATAAGAAACAAAAATTTTAATGATGGTTGGGTATGGTGACCGCAAAAGAACGCAAATGGAAGTGTCCAATTAATTTGATGAATTATATCTTAATCGTCCGGAAATTATTCAATCATGTGTTAGCAAATTATTAAAGGAATTTCATGGAACGGGTAGTATTAAAATTAAACCACGATCTGGACATCCAAAAGAAGCAACTGACGGTAATACAGCATTGGATGTTTTAGTGGGAAATAAATAAAACCCTAAAAAATCAGTACAACCCGTCCTAGACCTCAATGTCAGTCATCATACAATTTAAAACTTATTTCGTAAAGAAAAACTTAAACCTTATAAAATACTTCTTTTCCAAGAAATAACAGATGAAGATTTCGACAGAAGATCTGATTTTTGCGAAATAATGATGACAAAATGTAATGCTAATCCTACATCTGTTACTAATATTCTTTTTTTGATGAAGCTACTTTTGTTCTTAATAAAGTTTTTAATAGGCACAGTTGTAGGTACGTAGTCTGTCAATTCAAACTGTATCGAAGGAACTTACACTCAGACCCCTCAAGAAGTACATGTATGGGTAGGCGTTCTTGACGAGAATTTAGTTGGTCCCATTTTTATAGATGGAAACTTTAGTGGTCTAAAATTAAGGCCAATTTCTTTATGTTACATGGAAAATACTTTTCTATTCTTGTGAATTTGGACAGATCCCATTAACACTAATGTAGTGGTATAAAATTTAATGGGTTTATCCATAAAGACATCAAAATAATTTAAATATTTATTTGGTTCAGTTGCTCTTTACAAAAATTATAAATATTCCAAAATTTACCTAAGTATTAGCGCTGACCCTGTTTATTAACAAACAATGCACCAAAAATAAATTGTCATAAAGAATAAAGAAGTGAAAACAAGAAACAAGCAAAATTATAATAGATGCTGCAAATGTTTTCCATTATTAGCTAGGCAATGTGCAAAAGTGTTTCCTGGCCCTTGGACTACATTACTCAGAGTTTCTAAAGGAATCCCTCGAACTGCAATCGTAATACGAGCTTTAAGTCATTAAGATTTAAGGGCTTGCCTCTATATACTTGGTTTTTTATATGATCCCAGAGGAAGAAATCTAGATTTATGAGATCAGGCGATCTAGCTGGAAAATCTGTTTAACATTTCTGTTCTATCCGTTGATGGGAAAAGTTTCATTTAAATAATGTCGCCACCTCGACACCAAAATGTAGCCGAGCCTTATCCTGCTGAAACCGAGTAACCCTGCAATCAAGATGAGATAAAGCTTGTTATTGTAGAAAATTTAAACATGTTTCTGATATGAAATTTTCATTTATAAAAAAATGACCAACTAAATTTTCGCCAATAATCCCTTGCCAAACATTCACATTTTGAGGTGTCTGAGTATGGGTTTCTTCCATCTAGTGTAGATTAGCAGAAGACCAGTGCCTACAATTGCTTCTATTGACAACTTAATTAAGAAGAAGAGTAGCGTGTTGTAGCGTTTACCTGAATGTCTACTAAAATTTCCAATGCTGTATTACCATCAGGTGCTTCTCTTGGTAGTCCAGATCGTAGTTTGTCTTTAATACTAGCCGTTCCAACAAATTTCTTTAATAATTTCCTAACACATGGTTGATTAATTGAAAGACGATTAGGGTATAATTCATGAAATAAGTTACACACTTTCCATTTTACGGTCACCATACCACTATCGTTAAAATTAAAATTTCTTCTTGATCATGCAAATTAACCATTTTGTATCACAGCGCACAAATGACGTTTTCAATAAATAGTATTATGATTGTTATTTGTTTAATAAGTAATGTACATTAATTTCAAATAGAAGGTCATGCTCTTAAAAGACGCATGACAATTTACTTTCCTTGTAGACTAATTTCAAATAAAAATGTATCTTTTTAAAAAAAAAGAACGGATAGTAACTTGCTAATTTAATTTCTTTGTTTGTTTCATTTTGGAATTGTTAAATACTAGAATACAATTTCTTACTTTTTATCATAGAGGCAGAATAGACCACTAAAACATACACGCTTACTATGCCTTAAAGATATCTATCCAAATCCTTAATAATATATAGGGCGTTTCATTCAAAATAGAAAGTTGGTCTTAAAATTGGACCACTACACATAGTTGTGGTAATACCTTTCCTATATTTGGAATAACTGCGTTTTGTATCACCTTGTAAAATTTTGTAAAATTCTATTCAACCGTTTAAGAGGTATGTACAATATTTCACTCTTTCTTTATATCCTGTATATACATATAATATATTGGTTAGAAAGGAAAAAAGTGTATGTGCTTTTGGAATGTGAAGTTATAATATACTTTTACATGTAATCGTCCTAATTTTATTTTATTTGAATGTTTCTTAGAATCTTCTTTTTTATTAAGAGACCAGATCTATAATTATCATTAACCGGTCCTAGAAATATTGAAAATTTACTAAAAATACTAATTTCAACGAACAAATATTTTTCTATTTAGCTTATACATACATATTATACATACTAAGTCTGAAAATGAATCCATCGTTCATTTACTGAACTGGTTACAATAGGAAAATGTTAGCGACTATTTTATTTTGAAATTAAATAATAAATTTTGTTGGAAGACTTACTTTACTTTATTTTTCTATTAAATTAATAAATTTAATATACGGAAAATCATTGATACGTAGGATATGCCAAGAAGTTTAAAAATATTACGAAAACAAATTAAGATAGAAGGATCTATAATCTGTTTATGGGTCTTGTAGCTATGGTAACAGTAAGAAGTTGTAAATGTAAATTTGGCAGTAGCACCATAAAAATGCGTCATCTTAGCGAAGTATTAGTAGCTCGTGCTACTTGTTTGGTTGAGAAGGGATTTCATATTAGACTGGTAATAAGAATGCTTCGTTGCAGCCTTATGTTATGCAATATTTATAGAATTGTTATAGAGACACATGTCAGTATAAAGCATGTACCGGACAAGGTTGTAAAAGGAAAACCACTCAAAATCAAGATCGATTTTTAGTTGTTTTGTCCTTGCGTAGTCATATCCTAATAGTATATCATCTTTACACAGTACTCAGAGTGATTTATGAACTACACATTCCCAATCAGATCGTTAGATATTGATTAAGGGAAGCTAATTCGAAACCCAGCAAACTCGTGCGAATACTGATTTTAACAAGGCTTCACAAAATGCGTCTTTTAAGTTTTGCTCGTAACCATACCAATTCGCAACACTGGACAATGGTTCTATTCGACAACCAGTCAATATTCCGCCCTACATGTTGTAATGGTCGAGTACATATTTACAAATGTCCCGACAAACGGTATTCTACCAGTACAGTACGAAAAATTCAAATATTTGATGGAGGCTATATAATGGTTTAGAGTGGAATAAGCCTCGAAAGGAAAACCGACCTTGTGGTAGTCGACAAAAAATTAAACGCTTAATCGTACATCGGTAACGTGCTAGAAGAACATGCTGTACATGCAGTTTATGGCGTGAGCGGAAGTTTCATACTGATGCAAGACATTATGAATCTACGTACTGCAGTCATTGCAATAAGTTTTCTATAAAAACAAGGTACTAAATCGTTGAATTGGCTTGAGATTTGTTCCAACTTGAACCCTATCGCACACGTTTGGATTTTTTGGGCAAACATATTTGCAACAGTCCAAATGCATCCCAATCCCTTCAACAGCTAGAAGCCACACTCTTTGAGGAATGTAAAATACACCCCAAGAAGACCTTCAAAGTACCATAAGAAATATACCAATGAGGTGTAACTTATATCTCAATGTTCTACAAAGAAAATGAATCAACGTTTACCTTGCTTTTCGTAGTGTTAAAGTATTAGTTAGGTTTTCAAAATTTGGATATCCCATTTATATACGATTTACACTTAAAAATTTGTAGACGTAAAACAAAACGTTTCACTAATTCTTACGAGCAGTGTACTAATTATTTTTTGAACTATCTAGAGAAGGTATAAAATTCTAAATTATAGTATCCTTTACTATTGTATGAAATGGTTAGCTATTTTGCAGATTACCGAACTTACCGATCAACTGTAACACATACGAACAAACTATGATCATTAACCAAATTTGTGTTAATCTTGCTTGGTTTATACTGGCAATTTTTATGAACTGCGAATTATTTACCTTTTATGCCGCGGGATACCTTGAAGACACCATTTGGTAGATTGAAACTGACCTATTTCTGATGTGTGTAATTAAGGCAGCGCAGCGGCGCGGCAGAAAACCGGTTGCAGTTTCAACCGCAGTATATTTTATACTTGAAAATTTTTGTGGCCTCTCTAAGCCTTAGTTGGCAATCCATAAAGGGTACCTAGCCTCGGGAGAAATATAATTATAACACTTTGGACTCGTAAACAGAAGCAATGAATTTCATTTCGAAGATCCTTTATTTGTAGTTAAACTGTAGAATATTCAGAACATTTATTACGACTATTTACCTGATCTTTGTATTTTATTGAATTTTAGATTTAGTATTCTTGCTTAGTGCTATTATTTAGGTTAATGGGCTAACTTACTGCTCCTCATTTACCGTTATTTGTAATTCAACGATTTGTGTTAACTAATTGCTTACATAACTGTTTTACTTTAACATATATTAAATCTTAATTCTGAGGTACTATCCGATTTTAGTTAACATATACGTGAGTAAATTAACTTTTAACTGAGGAAATGCTATCGTGCATGTTATGACAAAATTATCCATTTAAATTACCTCATGCAGGTCTGCATATTCCACCATTACCTTATTTCGTGCAATCGCCGATGGCCTTTCACTTGTATTTGACCTCACGTTCCTTTCTAAATTACTTTATTTAAGTCCTTAAATATTACACTTAATTAATAGATATAAGCAATAATGAAAAATAGTGACTGCTATATTTGAACACATTACGAATCTTAAGTAAAGTTAATTTAGCTACGAATAATTTATTGCGACCTTGAATGCAAGCGGTATGTTCTGTAATTTCACTGTCTTGTGTATAGTGGTGATTGGCACCAACCGAATGCTTCTGAAGGTATACAGAACTGCAAGTATTAGCAGATCAAGGTTTAAAAAAATATCCATGATGTACTATTTGAAGATATACCAAGCTATTCTACGCAAATCAGCTAGGAATTCACTTTCTAATTCTTAGCTTTCTGATCCAACTGTATATTATAATTCTGTTATGAAATTCTTAATATATTGCGCGGCTTAAATTTTAACTTAAATATTTAGATGTCATTTATATACTACTGCTTATAGTTTCGTTAAGATTTATTTCTTACCATTTATCCTACAGCGCTTATATGTTTGTTTTAAGGAGATACTACTTCAAGTAGCTTAAAGCTTTGTATTAGATAACTCCCAAAAACTTGCTTCTCTTAGCAGCAGGCCTTGAGAACAACTTTGACTTCAAAAAAGTGTTGTCTAGCAGAAATCTTAGGTTCAGACCCAGTGAGAAGTGTGTAAGAACTGGAAAAAATATATTAACAAGCGGTAACTTCAATTCTAAGAGACAAACCCAGTCACTATTCAACTTTGGGATTCACGTAAAGTCTTAAAGGAAGCAAAAAGGTGTCCATAATTGGTACTTTTGAGGATAACAAGGAGCACCCACACTTTCAAAATATTGTTTAATATTATTTTTAGATAGCCTAAAGCTACTAGTCACGAAATATAGGAATATGTCCTACTTTTCGTTCCAGTCCTATAAAGTTTTCAAGAATTAAATTTTGTATTCACCCTTAGTACGATTTTTATCTATTTAAGAATACTATCTATATTGCTAAAAAAATTTAAAGATCTATTCAAACCACCTTAATATTAATAAAAACTATAAGATGTAGTTAATAACAAACATGTTTGTGAAAAAATTTGTTTAGTCATAATTTTTAGATTAATAGAATGGATTGACAAAATTTTCAAAACAAAATTAATTATAATATCAACCATAACGAGTAAATTGAAAATTACCACAAATACAAAAGTTATTTAAAGAACTACGACAACGAAGTTCTTCAATATTGATAAATGTTATTATACATTGTTACATAATTGAATCTCAATATTGCAGGGGGTTAATCTGTGCATGATTTTAAGACAAAAAGTTTATTTAAACATAGGTCCATTTTCGCTTTATATTTGATACATTGAGTGATAAATAATTTTTTTTTAAATATTTCTTTTAATAATTGCGCAACTGCATCACATATTTTTATAAAACTTTGGGGGTGGAAGGTAGATTTAGAAACACATCTTTTTGATACTAACCTATGTTCAATTTTAACCAGTGGTGTCGAAATTAATTTTACCTTGACTATTTTGATTGGGAAGAATGGTACTTCACTGCTTTCTTTAGAAACAAAAATTATTTTATGAATTATATACCATTGTTTAATAAAAATGATCTCTTGACATTTTTTTGTATCTTCAGCTAGTTCTTAGTAAAAAAATAAAGAACAACAACAGTCAGTAAGTGAAAATAAACAAATTTAATTAACTGTTAACAGATTAATAAAGACTTTGTAAAACAAAACAAGTTCTAAAAAACTAAATAAGATGCTGGTAATGCCTTCCACTTCCAAAGATGCATGCTCGAACTCTGCGACGCATAATAGCCCCCACTCTTTCAAAGATGGCTGGAGTATTCCTTATTACATCACAAGATGCTCTAATACGATTCCTTAGTTCTTCTACAGTGTTAACTGGAGTAGCATAAACCAAAGTTTTAAGATGCCCCCGTAGGAAAAAGTCCAAACTATTTAAATCTGGGGACCTTGGCGGCCAAGCTTGGGGTCCACCACGACCTATCCAGTGGTCATCAAATGCACGATCTAAATATTCTCTTGCTTCTAAACTAAAATGGGCTGGTGCGCTATCATAGATGAACCACATCCTTCTTATAGTTAAAATGGGCACTTCTTCAAGCAATATGGGAAAATTCTCCTCCAGAAACCGACGATAAATATGACCGTTGAGTCTTTCCGGTAGAAAAAAGGTCAAATTAAGAAATTTTCGACAATTCCAGCTCAAACATTTACCGAAAATTTCTCTTGATGATTAGATTACAAAATTGCATGTGGGTTTTCTTCGGCCTAAACATGACGATTGTGGAAATTTCTAATACAATTGCTTGAAAAGTGAGCTTCGTCTGTGAACAGTATCTTACAGCCATACAATGGATTAAGCTACATCTGCTCCAAAAACCATTGACAAAAGTTAATTTGCAAAGGTAAATCCCGGGGAAGTAAAGCTTGGACCCGTTGAATATGATACGGGCATAACAGGAAGTCGTGAAAAATTATCCCAACCAAAACATGTGAAATATTTAAGTTATGTCCAACTTTTCGAGTAATTAGTTCAGGATTTTCATCAATTGCATTTAGGTCTGCTTGTTCAATTTCTGGAGTTCTTGTAGTACAATGGGCTCCTTTTAGTTGATTGTTTGACTTAAAAGTACCTGTTTCAGCCAACTTTCTGTGTATATTTGTAAATGTTCTTCTATATGGTAAAACTTTCTTTGAAAAGCGCTCCTGATATAATCGTCTAGTCTCCGATCCGCTGCCATCAGCCAAACCATACAAGTAATGAATATCTGCCATCTGTTGATTACTAAAATTAGTCATTTTGATTTGAAAATAGCGCTCTGCGGATTTTTTAACTATTAAATTATTAAGAATATTCAAGTTGAGTTTGAAAAACTCAACTGTCAACGCTAAAATTTCATAATAAAAGCAATCATAGCATACTACAGAATTTAAATCTCTTGTTTACATTAGAGACACGTATCAATTATCTAATTGTTCTTTATTTTTTTACAGAAAATCGGTAGAAGATCCGAAAAAGAGACATGAGATCTTTTTTATTAAAAAATGGTATACCATTCATAAAATAATTCTTGTTTTTAAAAAAAGCAGTGGCGTACCATTCTTCCCAATCAAAATAGTCAGGGAAAAATTGATTTGGACGCCACTGGTTAAAATTGAACATAAGTTAGCATAAAAAAAGGTGTGTCTCTACATGATATTGCAATCGAACGACGCGTAAATTACCATATTTTTTATCGCGAAGAGAAAATTGGGCATAATGGATTGCAGATTGATAATTTCAATCTTTGAAATAGCTCTATAACAATTGAATTTGTCAAGGACTAAAAGAGGTGAGATCAACTTGTACCATTTTATCTTAGAATCGTTAAAGTATCTTGTAATGGTATTGTCAAAAGTTCAAAAGCTTAATCATCTGATCGTGACCTTTGAATTGTAGAGGATTACTCGGATTGGGTGCAGAATCCAAAATGCAAATGGAATTTGGGTGCACATTCAAGGCTTTTCCCGTTGAAGTGGCTAAAATAAGGGCATTTAGTGGCATAAAAATTGAATCATGAATGTCACATCCAAATGTACCAGATTTGTTTTCGAATACTATTAAAACTGGATGAATAAGATCTGCCTTTACGTGCAATTGCGTTGAATAGCTATGTACCATTTCTGATTTTGATTGAATGATAGCTTCAGCATGTTTAACTAGTTTTTCTGCTACTGTTCATCGTTAATGAAGGTCTTTGTTGAAGCCACTCTAATCTTTGTTGAACATCATTTGTGGACTATAATTGTCTATGTAGTTAATAGCAAATGTATGACCTTGACACTTTGTTTTGGATTAATTAGAATAAGAAACGTTTTCCCTCCAATGTAATATAGAATATATTGCGTTCTTAGTTTTTAAAAAATATGTATATACATTTTTAAGTGGACCAATATATAGTGTCGTTAAATATCGAATTTAATTTTTAAAAAAACGCTTTGCATTAGAATACTAATTAAGGCATGGACATATATCTGGTGACTAGGTGTATAAGTCTATCTAATAGTTGCATTCGATTTTTTAGAAGGTATGTGAGTTTCTTGTAAAAAACAGAGATCTGTGTAAGAAAGTAACTTCAGACACTACAAGAAAACACAATTAAACCAATATATAGTAAAATTTAGAACTTTCAAACAACAGCACTATCATTAGTTAAGTTCAAAGCTTGCTGCAGGTATATATCGGAAGTTAGGCAAAAATATTCTAAGTTTTCTATCTAATATGAAAGGTGTTCTCCAAACAAGAAAACTCAATATCTTTTTGGGAATTAAAGAAGTTAGGGAGAGTACTAGGAATTGTAGAAAATCATAGAAAATGCTCATTTAGGAAAACATGTTACAAAGAAGGTTTTTACTCAAGTAGAACTGTGAAATATAGCCATAAGAATATTCCACATATAAATAGAACCACGGCCTCTATTAACGGAAAGTTGGAGAACGATCTTAGGACATAATGGCGACGAACACTAATGGCAAAGTATTAAGGATGCCAATAGAAATAACACGCGATATACTTTGGTACTGAGATACGATGTAACAAATACATATAAAAAGAAGCTGAGCCATGTAAAAATCTCAATGGCAAAGCGAACTAAAATAATCGTAACGCTACCATAAAACAGAACAGCATATTCACCACTTAACTTCAGTGCGGTGACACGTGCCACGTTAAAGTTGGATAAACAAGCGCGTACAGCCTTTACTAGAAGGATCGCGCTTCGCAGCAAAAATAAAACAAAAATGCCCGGCTGGCCCTAGTGCCGCGGAGGCTAAGAAGTGGGGTGTAGTTACTTACAAAAAGAAGATGGTCGCCATAACCATCGAGCAAAATATCGTGGTTGGCAAGATATAACGGGATAACCGGTATCTTAGGTCTCAGGTGGTAGAGGTTAATGCCGTTTTGGTTTCTGAAATCGTTCGATGCTCCGATAGAGCCAGTTGGTGAATAGGGGGGTTTTAACGTGGTATTGGTAGGAATTGAACTGGAATTTCAGAACGTCTTCTATATGTCAAAGTTTGGGCAAAAGTCATAGTAGTTTTGGGCGCCACCTTATAGGTTGGGACTTACGATTGGTCATAGACCTCTGGAGACTTCCGATAAGGACGATGAACTCTAATCGTGAATGAAATGATGATAATAGGCAGACTTACAGCGCACTGGGTTTCTTGCACGCCACTGGAGAAGTTGTATAACGAGTACTATTGTAAAACTTATAATTTGTGCGCGTACCTAATTATTTAAACCTTTTATATTCCTGTAAGAAAATATATTATATTATGTTCCTAAAACTAAAGGTATTTAAAATAAGAAGATATGGATTCGG
>JAHWXV010880952.1:0-14386 GCA_024586415.1 Phrixothrix hirtus
GAATATGCAGAACTTTTTATGAAGAATAATTTTTTTTCGTAAAATTACTAATAAAAAAGTTTTCCATATGGTTCCAACTTAGTGGGACATATTGTATATTAGCTACCTAATCTAGTTTTATATTAACTAAGGAGTTTCTTCATGTAATTTTTGAAACCCGAGTAATTGGAAGTATTTGGAGTATTAGTTGTGAACAACATATCTCAAAAACAAATCATCATATGAAAATGAAACACCATATTTTTTATCTTCTTTGTATGAGATGGCAAGAATTTAGTTAAAACTTAATGACCAGAAGTGTTCCTTTATTCTTGGTACTTTTTAGTTTTTGCGATTTTCTCGAAAACCTCTTTAATAAGTTTTTAAAACTTGCTACAGTTCATATGTCTTTTATGCGCTTTTACTTAAACTTAGTTGTTTTGCTAGGAAAATGCGATGAACCGAGTTATCAGAGAAAATCTCTGGAGTTAAGCATAGTTTTTCGTGTCGAGTAACTTAGATGGGTGACCGTTATAATTATCGTTCCCAAAATAAACGCAAATAATATTTTAATCATTTGTGGATATTTGCATATTTGTATATCTATGTACGTAGGAGAAATTCGTGTGTTTTCTCACGTCAGATTTTTGTTTTAGTAATACTGTTCTTCCATATACACTATTTCAATCATTACATTTTGTTAAAATTTTAAATATTTAGATTTTATGGCTTGTTCTGGTAAGTCAATCAACTATTTTAATCACTATTGCCATTACTATCATTTATTTTATTATTCTTATTATTATTAAATCAATGAATGAATGCGTTTCGCAGTATTGAGTAGCCAGTATCTTAATGACAATTTTTCCGGTAGAATATACATATTAATCATACGTTATGTCCAATTATTATTATTTAAATATTTTTTATGGAGAAGTTTTAACCGTAAGCTTTGAAAAACTCGTTTCGTTTCTTGTGAAAATATTAAAATATGCGCAGTTAAATTTTCATGTGAATTAAAGTATTTCGTCATAAAATATCAAACAATTCCGTTTCAAAAACTTATTAGCCTATATCACGTTTCACTTGCCTAAAAAACAAGATCTCATTATTAACAAATTTAAATTAAGGCAATATAAAAAAAGTTTTTACCGAGTGATTCTACTAAAATAGTAGCTAAAGTTTTTTATTTAAACTACAGGCTATCACACAATTCCTGAATTGAAAGTCAATTTTTAGGTGTAAAAGCACAGTTCTATAAAAAAGTTTAATAGGTAATTGGTTAAATTGTTAAATTTAAACACAAATCCTACACCTATGCTTGACTAAAAGCTATTTCTATTTTTCAGTTAATTTGCTCAAGATGGTTAAATAGTTATTTATTTATTATACATTATCTCAATTGTGCGAAATGGCAAATGCCTTTTTCATAAATTTATTACAGTAGACAAATCTAATTGTGCCTAATACATCTGTAAAAGCGTAACACACGTTACTGTAACTTGATACGTTAGGTAGATCAGATATAATTTTATGAATGATTTAATAGTTCAGTCTTAACGCAATCATAGGCGACTCATACGTAATTAAAGAAGAGGACTTTTGTGGTTATAGTATTTCTTGCAACGTCGCGCATATTGCATGTGTGTATGATCATCTTTCACTAAATAAAAGGTTTATTATATTATCTGAAACACACTGTATATGGTTCAAAACGAATGATTTGTGTTGTATATGATAAATTAATACTTTCTAAGAATAATTTTGTAACATGACTGTGTAAAGGTATAATTTTGATTGAGCTATTCTCAATTTTAATATTAATAGCATCAAAGAAGATGCAGCTATTCCCTATAACCCTAACTGAGTATCAATGGTACGCACTTTATTGTCCACATGGTATCTCCTGTCTTCACTGACCTGCTCACTAGATGCTACAATGGTTCTTTTATAACGCGCCACAAGCTTTAAAAGTTAGTATTATTTGGCACACACATTGTTCTGTCATTTTTTGTTTTTTGTTACAATACATAAAAAATATTTTCAAGTATGTCTTCAATACGTGACTTGGAATACAGCATTATCTTTTATCATAACTTTATTATTAATTAACAAAATAGTAGGGAACTTGAATTAAGCAATAGTATAAGGTCCACTCTTTGATATATGGAAGTATTGTTGTTTTCACATTAATGCTACTTTGGTAATAAGTTCTGAATACCGGAGTTCGTATAGTACAAGCTACAAATCGAAACACTTTATACAGGGTGACTTCCGGGACTATACTATTATTTGATATGACCGTACTCGGTGAGTGAAGGTTGAAGAGAGGGAAGGGGTATAATCCTTTTTACCTGGAAGTTTGCCATTTTAGCTATAACGGATCGTTCCTCAGTAGAACATCGCGTGTTCGTGTATGACGCGTATACTCGAAATAGTGATTCCATCGCTGTAACTCAGCGGTTATTTCGTCATTTCAACGTAGGTCGGCGTGAAGCGATTCCTAGAGCTTTGGTTTCCTAGAGAACGATGCTGTAATACTGCGGTCGCAGCTTTGAGGCGTGTGATGTCACAAAGCTGCGAAAATAATACGACAGAGCTTAGCGGTCAGAACAGTTGTAAAATCGGATAACACGTAACAGTGGAGATAAAATTGTGATTTTAAGGGGTTTGGTTTCGTAATTATTTATAGAACTATATTGTAGAATGGATGATATGAGTGTCGCGGTTTTAGCTTGTTTAGAAGCTGAAGAGTAGGAAGAAGAGGTCACTGAAAGGGAGGGAGAATCAGAATTATTTAAAAACCGTGCACAAGAAGGTGCATATAGGATTTTAGTACGTCGACACCTACATTCTAATAAAACTAAATTCAGGAAATATTTCGGTCTCACTCCAGTGTTATTTGATGATGTACTAAATTATATAAACGAAGATATTACCTCAAATTTAACGAATCGAATCCCAAATCCAATATCATCTGAGTTATGTCTGTTCTTAAGGTAAGTCTATTTCTATTTGAATAATACACAGCTTAAATACTAGTACAAATTCTAAACTTAAAGCAAAACTTTATAAAGTAAATACATGGGGAGTAACTTAAGTAAACTTAAAGAAACTTGCTATAAATTTGTATAGTTAATAGCTGAATTAGCTGGAGCATTATTACTAATTATTAACATGACTAGACTAGCACTTGGGCTTTGGGGAGAATAAGCTTCATCGGATAAACAATCCTCGAAGGCAGTTGAAGAGGTAGCACTAGGGGTTGGTAAGAAAGTGCTAATTTGTACTCTCAACTGTGCCTTAGTCCATTCTGGCAACTTGACTATTTTCGCCATTGAAGCAAAAAACAAATGTTTCATTTTGTTCTTATGTTGTTACTGACCGATTTTCTTGTCTCTCAAAAATTTGCTTTAAAAGCTTTATAAGTTTCCCAGAAATTTTAGATTTCGGAGATAAGCATTTTCGCTTAAGAGATGGTGTAACTTCTACATTTTCAATAGTTGCGAGCTCTGCTGGAGAAATAACAGCGGTATTAGTGTCGTTCTCTTCATTGGAGATCTGAGATTCCTCTGTTCTCCATAATTCTTCATTTTGCGAATATATGACGGCTTCCTCATTGTTGGTGTCTACGACCTCAAGATTGCTGATTGTTGGTAATAGTGCTAAAAATTTTATTAAAATAAAATGGATATTGTGATACACGTGAGAGATAATTACGTTTATCTTCGTTTAATAGAACAAATGCCATCTAAAAATTACAAATGCTCGTTTCTTTTTCTTTCTACTTCGCCAGAGCAACCAGTACCTGGTTTTCCCTTCATCGTATATAATAATCCCTTAAATATCTGCAATTAGAAAAACAAATTCGTCAAACATAAATAATAATTAAATATAATAAATGTACTGAAATAACTGTATTTTTTTAAGATATGTAGCTACTGGAGATTATTTCCCATCTTTGGCGTTCCAATTTAGGATATCTCATTCTTGGATCAGTTTCACAGTAAAGCAAGTTGCAAACATCATTGTAAATAGAATACTTAATTTTGTATTACGAGAGCCAACAGAAGAACCCCTTCGTGCCGTTGCTAACCAGTATATGTTGCTTTGGAATTTTCCTAATCGTATGGGAGCTATAGATGAGAAACACATGCGAATAAAGGTACCAAATGGTAGTGGGTCACTATATTTCAATTATAAACAGTTTTACTAACTAGCTATGTTAACAACTGTGAATGCAGCTTATAAATTTATAGCAGTTGATATCGGATCATACGGCAGAAAAGGAGAAACCGGTACGGTCAGACAATAATACTAAATATAATAAGGTTTCAAAAGTTATTTTGCGGGAGTCTATTTAAAAAGCAAATTTGGCAAACAAATACAAAATCACGAATTTAATATTCCTTCACCACAAGCGTTGCCTAGTATGAATATCCTTGTACCTCATGTTCTTGTCGAAGATGAGGCTTTTCCTCTACATGGACATTTAATAGAACCATATCCGAGAAGGTAAACAGAAATTGATAAATCCAAAGCTGCCTATAATTATCGACTGTTTCGTGCGAGGCCAATTACGGAAAATGAGTTTGGTATTTTGTGTGCCTATTTTCGAATATTTTTCCAGCCTATTGCAACAGTGCAAGAAACTACAGATAAGCTAATTACATGTGCTTGTATTTTACATAATATCTTACAAGGCGCAAAGGTACCTCTTCCCAAACAAGTTAATGTGAATAATCTTCCTTTAAATTTACCAACTAAAAACTGACTTCCTTCAATTCAAAATAATATACGTGCACCAAACACACCATACCAGCTTCGTGAGATGTTCTAATCGTATTTTAATGGGCCAGGTTCCATTGAATGATAGAACCAATATTATAGATACGACTAGTCATTACATTAAATAAAAATATTAACCAAATTGAAATATACCTGTTTTATTTAGGATCCGGCCTGTTTCGTACCATAAATTCTGCTTCAGTTAAGTTTTTCGGTAATATTTGCATTGCATATTGTATAAGCTTTCGTTGGACTCTACAAAATCAATTAAAATCTCATCTTGTTGGCTGGTGCAGATCAAAACCGGATGTCTCGATGAAGAACACATTTTTGTATCCTATAGGAATAAATCAAATAGGTATTTTTATTTGTTATTGGGTATATCTACATTTTTGTTATTAACCAACAAGCTTGGTCACGCAGAAAATAATAAGAAATGAAAAAATTAATAAAAAATTATTCTGTCATCATTCAAGCTCCCAATGTTGTATTTATTCTGTAATGCAGCTGGTTCAGCTATTAACTATACAAATTTGTAGCAACTTTCTTTAAGTTTACCTAAGTTACTCCACATGTATTCACTATATGAAGTTTTGTTTTAAGTTTAGAGTTTATACTAGTATCTGAGTTGTGTATTATTCAAATTAAAATATACTTATCTTAAGAACAGACATAACTTATGCTCAGGTGACAATGGATTTGGGATTCGATTTGTTACATTTGGGGTAATATCTTCGTTTATATAATATATAGAGTGCGTGATCGAATAACACTGGAGTCAGACAAAAATATTTCCTGAAATTAGTTTCATTAGAATGTAGGTGTCGACGTACTAAAATCCTATATGCACCTTTTTCTGCACGGTTTTTAAATAACTCTAATTCTGCCTCTCTTTCAGTCATGTCTTCTTCCGACTCTTCAGCTTCTAACAAAATTAAAACCTCGATATCCATATCGTCCTTTCTATCATACAGTTCTATACATAATCACGAAATCAAATGGCTTAAAAACGCAATTTTGTCTCCGCTGTTATGCGTGGTCTGACTTTACAACTTTTCTAACTGCTAAGCTCTGCCGTATTATTTCCGCCGCTTTATGACGTCACGCGGCGTCAAGTTGCGGCCACAGTATAACGGTACCGTTTTCTAGGAAACCAAACTTAACCGTGAAGCGATCTTGGGTCTCGTTTGTGAATTTCGTGACTTAGGAAGCATTGCACCTTAAAAACCAACAGGGCAATAGAGAGTGAGAATGCCCGAGCATATTGAGAGAGCGAGAATAACTGTAACCATCAGTTCTAGGCGTTCAATACGCCGCCAGGCACTATCGTTACAGATGAATCGAGAAAGTGTAAGGAGAATATTGAAACTTAACCTCCAATTTTATCCTTACAAGATTGTAGCTGTACAGAAATTACTCCCCCAAGGTTATGTCCAGCAGGAGGATTTTTCTGTACGCATGCAACTTGTTCTTCTCTATTTGTAATAGTGGAAATACTTTTACGAATAATAATAATAAAAACTGGATTGTGAATCTAGCTAACAAAGTATTAGCTTTACAAGTTGAGAAATTGTTACTGATATTTACTTTAAGAAAAAGTTTCTTAAACAAGAGTTGTTCTGAATTTAATTCTGTGAATATTTTAAGCGTAATTTTTTATACAAAAATTCGAATAACTTTGGAAACTTTATTTAAATACTTCAACAAAGTAGTAGTTGCCATGAACAAACCAATATCGAACGTCGAAGTAATTAGAAGATGCCGAAAACGAATTGCACATTGATCAACGCGAATGTTTACTCAACAGAAGAAAACTTTCTAATCATAGGATGGAGCTATAGCAGTCAATCTACAAGACAGTAAAATAAGACAAAAGAGGGCTAAAAATATCTACCATTTCTGATAAAAAAGTTCTTGAAATGCTCATGATTTGTTACGTATCGTTAAATAAATATTAACTTAAAATTTTATTAAAATAGGATATGGCGATAAAATTGTAATGGAAGCCAGTATACAGCACATTTGTGGGCAGTAAATTTCGTATCCTTGCTGACCAGATTTAAAATATTTTATTTATCTCGGATATTTAATATACATTTTCAGACCTTTTTGTAAATAAAAAGTCTTTACTTTTGAACCTTTTCACAATATCATCAATATTACCAACTTTGTTTTTATTTAATTTTCACAACTAGCCAGTATCGCGATATGACCTTTCTTTTCATAATGATGAATAACTACTTGACTTAAATCAAAACTTTAGTTGTTTTGGGTCATTTTATTAACAACGCCCCATGCACACCGGTGAACAAAAGTAATGTGACAAAGTAAGAACTAGAACTTACCGGCGCTACTGCTCTCTATTACACAGGTAAAACGCATTATTCATATACCGATATACGTTTAGTTCACTAAATACCTAAGTTTTCCTACGGGTTTCAATTCGTCGAATCGTTACAGTATTTTAAATAATTTTATACCTATTCAAGCTGCGTACCCTACATTGTATTTAAAGGAGAAGCATTTTTTTTTTAAATAAAATTAAATATGCAGTGCCTAAGTTTGATTTCATTTAGCATTTCAGAATTTGATAAAGCCCAATTCAATTGAAAAATTTAATTAAATTTGTAATGGTTATCGAAGTATATTTATTAGATATTGCTTATTGCACATGACGATGCACATTTTGTTGATTTAATGATAATTGCAAAGTTCTTATTATAAAATTTATGTTGATAAGCTGTATAAACAATGATTGTTCAGAAACCACATCAGCAGTAGTGCTGATTAAATCCGAGTGTACAGCAAGATAGCTATATAGCACGGGTAGCATTATGCTTAGAGTCAAACAAAAACAGTTATTAACTAAAATTTATTATTAAAAGCCAATATTTGGAATGCAAAATATAATTCTTCTTCAGAGCGAACTAAAAAACAATGTATAAAGTATAAAGGCATATGGTAAAACTTAAGCGAACCACATAAAAGTCTTTAAAAAAGGGTAACTAAACAGACGAAAGCGTATACATAATAAACGAAAGTAGTAAGAACAGTGGCTTCAAAATTGATAAACGTTCGATAAAATAATCAAGAAATACAGTACTAACAAGAATATTAACTAATACTTTGCAATACGCAAATATCAAAAGTAAATAAAGCAAGTCACAATTACAAAAGGGGAGTCCCAAATGGGAATTAATCAACAAACGAGCATTTGTATCACAGTAAGGTAATAAATCACTCCATCCTTGTCTTTGCCTTGCATCGGTCTCGTTAAAATCGTTTTTAATTATTTACACATCTAATTTTGAAGATACTCTTATCAGACTGTAGATAATAATTGCAATTGCATAATACCCCTACTCGTTCTTTAATTTTTTGGGAGTTTTATTGTCCTTAAAGAAACCTGAATAGTTGAATGTGCAAGCAATGACAAGCGTAAACGTTTAACGCGAATTTATTTTAAATTTTAGAATTTTGTGGATTCTAGTTTGTATATACAGGCTGATTGAAATTTTAAAGGCACTATGGGTATTTTGCTTATATTATAAGAGAGAAGACCGGTTAAATAGAGGTAAAATTGGCACGACACATTGGTAGCTTATTAATAATATGATTTATTTCCAGTTTTTCTTTTTTACTGACAAAATAATGAAGATAATTTCAAGCTATTTTTATATTATTAATAAGCTATCAATTTAGCAGGTGGGCCTCCATTTATGAAGGTATGTTACCAAAAGCTACATGTCGTAATTAGCGTTCAAATTTTGAAAGCCGTGTGAATCATATTAATTTATAAATTGTCAATCAGAGTTTAGGCATTTCTATCTAATTGTTAGGGCGGGGGTGGTTTTATATAATGCGGTTTTCGATGTATGTTTTTAAATTTTCTTGTGATTAACTGTTGCGGAAGTGTTAAAAGTATTAGAGGTTGTGTTGTGAGACAGTTTGTGTTCGATAGTATACTATTTTTAATAGCTGTTATATAGTGAGTCCTATTCATCCATTTTGAATATGTCACGAATACTCGGGCAACTGGAATCCACCTTATAAACGCGTGGGAAAATAGTTGCGTTGTTCCAAGCTGGTCTTTCAAAGCGAGAGATATTTCAGCAAGTTAATTTGTCGCTAAGAACATATTTTTTTTACTTGGAAATATGTGATCTTTTGATTTTTGTATTTTTTATAATAATCTTTTAAGGCATAAAAGTTTATAAATGATTCAATGAAAAAAAATAAGTTTTTTGGAGAACCTTGCCCGTAGCGACTATTTGAAGATATTTTCTGATTTCATAAAAATTTGAAATCGCAACACTGATTTTAAAAATTCTAAAAGTAGCATAAAGAAAAAATTCTGAACTACGCTATCAACATTCCTTCAGTAAAATTGGTACACTTTATAATGCTTAAAATGAATATTATTTCTCGACATAATTTTTGACAGAAATAATAATTATTGAACGATTATTACAATAGGCTAGTCTATAGTTTCCTCTTTCTGCTATTTTCTTTAATTGTTAAATTTGATTGGATAATTTTTATTATTTTTGCAGTATTCGTTTAGTTCTTTATATTCATGAGTTATTCAAGGGTTTTCATGGTTTCAATATTCATTTGTATCAATAAAATCCTTAGTTATTTACTAATTTGTTACTTTTACATTGAAATTATAATAATTACTGAAATATTAATAAAAAGGATCGACAGAGTATTTTTTAATGCTAAGTGTTCAGAAACTTGATAATCCATAAAAATATGAGGTTTTTCATTTAAAAAAAGTTTAACGAAGTCACTGTTGAATGGGCTGATAGAAAAATCAAATAAAAGTCATCAAAAACCTTTAAAAACTAAGTTTTATCTCGGGAATTACACAGCCGATATTCACCCTAAGTGTATCACTCGGTACCTATATTTAATAAAGGCAAATTTTATTATAGATATATTACTAATTTATTAAAAAAACACATAAAAATGGTATTATGTCGTATTAACGACACTGAATTGAAAATAACTATTATTGTGAGTAAGTAAGCTTTCCCAACCTACTATTACAAATTTTAGAATGTATCGTAAACTATTAATGAGCTGAAAAATTGGTTGTGATGGGCAAATGAACACTTTTAACGTATTATAGGTACACGTGTTTGACATTTTTTGCTTCTTTTTTATCTCCAATTTTTAAAAACGTGCTGGTTATACAATGTAAAATGGAAAGAAGCGCTTCCCTTGGAAAGGTGAAGTTATGGAATGTTTGTGTTTATTTAAAATCTGATTTAAAATATAATGCAGATTCTTCATAATAAACACAAATATTCCAATATTTCATCTTTCCAAGGGAAATATAGAGTGTCCAAAATTACTTATTTTTGCAGTGTATCTCCGTCGCTATCTTACTATTATTCAAAAAGCGGCTTTCGCTTTTCACATCATAATGCTGCCTTTTATAAAAATAAAGATACCGCCAATAAAATCTAAGAGAAGTACAAGATAAACCCATACTTAAAATTTTCAAGTTATACCTGTAAATCAAAATCGAAGGGAGTAATAAAAAGTTTCTTGATGGAATCTTTATTTTCATAAAAAAGGTAGCACCATAACATGGAAATCGTAAGTCGCTATCTTTAATGATAATAAGATAGCGACGAAGATACCCTGCAAAGATAAGGAAATTTGGACACTCTGTAGAATTTATTATATACAATTTATTTCAGTGATTGCAAATCTCTGCATTTATGCCCTAAACATCTGTATTTATACCTTTATGTTCGCCAGATTGAACGATGGATTAACAGAGAAGGAGTAGCCCAACAAGAACGCCCTCTTCTCTCATTGCCAAGAGTAGGGCGTCCTTATAAACTACATAGTGACGAAAAGAAACAGATTAATGAGTTTGTTCAAAATTCTCTTTTCACAACGTGCACGGTTATACGTGAAAATTTGCATCTCAATTGCTCCTAGAGAACATAAGCCAGATGAATTTGGAATTCATTACAGAAAAATTGCAAGATAATCCGAATTAACGCAACTTTTGGCGAATGTAAGATCACAGTTTGCATAATGTAATCTAAGAAAAGATTGGAGTGCAGCAATTTTCACCGATGAAAAAAGATTTTGTTCATCGCTCGATGCAGACAAATTATTATGGAGGGCCAATAACACCAGATACGAAGCTCGCCATATTCAACCTAATAAAGGAAGCAGAAGGAATAGTGCACCATATTGGGGGTGGATGAGAATGCTGGACCTGACAAACTAGTACAAGTTAATAGAAGATTTATGGCGGAAAATTATGTTGAAGTTCTCGAAGAAGTTGTGCTACCAACTGTTAGAATATTATATCCGGGAGGGCGTATAGTATTTATGCAGGATAACTCACCAATTCATACCGTTAGAATCGCTCGAGACTGAAGACTGAAGACGATATAATAGTGCTTGAGTGGCCAGTGCATTCCCCGGATCTTAATCCGATTGAAAATTTACGGGGGGCTGCCGTAAGGGAATGGAATAATGTGGGGAACGTTCAAGTAAGAAATTTAGAGGACTGCCACCAAAATATTATCAACGTTTGCGAACGTTTACGACGCACCAACATTTGTCAATTCTTTATTGATTCAATGCTCAGGCGACTACAATAATTCATTGACAGTCAAGGATTCTACACAAAATATTAAAAAGAATAGACGAATTAAAATAGGAAACAAACATGTGATTTCTGGTAACGTGCATTCTTAAATGGAGATGAAATTACTAAATTGATAGCTTATTAATAATATGAAAATAACTTAAAAGTATCTTCATTATTTTGTCAGTAAGAAAGAAAAACTAAAAATAAATCATATTATTAATAAGCTACTAATGTGTGGCGTCAATTTTGCCTCCATTTAACCGGTCTTCTTTCTTATAATATAAGCGAGATATCTATAGTGCTTTTAAAATTTCAATCAGCCTGTATATACAAAGCTAGAATCCATAACTTCATCTGCTGGTTTTAGATTTTAAAGTAATACATAATTTCAGATAACTTATTTATTGCATGCCTGATTTATACCTCTAAAATTTTAATGCTGTAAATAACATGTCGTTGTAAAAAAATTAGTTACAGACAAATTTAATTGATTACGTGATTTTGATTTAAGCCGAATAAAAATTTTGTTTTCTCCTTAATCTGTTTTATTTCTGGGGAAAACAAAATATCCAAATAACCTGCCTAAAATTTTCTGTATCTAATCGTTATGTTATAGATAAAACCTTATATTCATATACATTTTTCTAAAAGAACATTTCAATTAATTTTGATTCGCCATCGATTACGCATAGTATAAAGAACACAATATAAACGCAAATACTGCAAGCAATTAGATAATGACGTAAGGCCACCTCGCTGCACAATAATCAGACGGTAAAGCTTAAAAATTAATTGGCAAGAGTAGCTTATACAATAAAATGTTTATTATCATAGTTACAGTATTTAGTTATCCAAATGCCGATATTTAATTTAGCTTGACTGAAAATTTAAATTATTTAGGAGAGAAATAAGACGATTTTCAAAAAAGCAATTTTGGAATTTTTTAGGGGAAGATAATTTGTGAAAAATTATAAAAGTTATAATAAATTTGCGCTAAACATTTACGCTTCCCATTGCTTGCACGTTTAACTATGCAGCTTTTTTTAAGGACTATAAACCGCCCAGAAAAACAAAAAATGAGTAGGGGTATTATGCAGTTGAAATTATTATCTATAGTTCAATAAGAGTATTTTTAAAATTAGAAATATAAATAATTAAAAACAATTTTAGTGAGATCGACGCAAGGCAAAGACAAGAATGGCGTGAGTTATTACCCTACCGAGGTGCAAATGCACGTTTTTTTATTTATTGCCATTTGGGCCTCCCCTTTTGCAATTATGACCTGCTTTATTTGCTTTTGATATTTGCGTATTGCAAAGTTTTACTTAATATTTTTGTTAGTACTGTATTTCTTTATTTTTTTATCGAACGTTTATCAATTTTGAAGCCATTGTTGTTGCTGCTTTCGTTTATTATGTATGCGCTTTCGTCTGTTTATCTACCCTTTTTTAGAAAACTTATATGTAAGTCGCTAAGTTTTACCGTATACCTTTATATTTTGTACATTGTGTTTTAGTTCGCTCTGAAGAGGAATTGCATTTTACGTTCCAAGTATTGGCTTTTAATAATAAATTTTGGTTAACAACTGTTTTTGTTTGACCCTAATCACAATGCTACCCGTGCTGTATAGCTATCTTGCTGTGCAGTCAGATTTCATCAATGCTATTGCTGACGTGGTTTCTGAACAATCATTGTTTATATAGGTTACCAACATAAATTTTATAATTAAAACTTTGCAATTATAATTAAATCAACAAAATGTGTATCGTCATAGACCTACAAGCAATATCTGACTGATATACTTGTATAACTATTACAAATTTAATTAAATATTTCAATTGAAGTGGGCTTTATCAACTGCTGAGATACTAAATGACAGCAAACTTGCGTATTTCATATTTTATTTTATTTAAAAAAAAATGCTTTCTCTTTATATACAATATAGGGTACGCAGCTTAAATAAGTTTAAAGTTATTTAAATACTGTAACGATTCGAAGAATTCAAACCCATAGGTAAACTTAGGTATTTATTGAACCAAATGTATGTCGCTATATGAATAATGCGTTTTACCTTTGTTATAGAAAGCAGCAGCGGCGACCAGCGCTAACTTTCACTTTGCGACATTACTTTTGTCCACCGGTGTACATATCAAATAGATAATAGTAAGTGCAATTATGAATGTATAGCAGCTTTGTATAATAAACAAATATCAAGAATATTCTTAAACGAATACTTTAACGAACTTCTATAGACAAACGTATCGAGTGTATGTTATATGCAAAGTAATTTCTTTTCATAGCTACATGACACTCCTGAAATACGAGATTCAAAAGCTGAAAACTATTTTATTTGGTTTGGATGTCTGCAAAAAGTAAAAGATGTTGGTGTCCGTCCAAATTCTAAAGATCGCCACTATGCATTAGCTAAAATACGTATTTATAGCACTAGTTCAGAAAATCGCCTTTTGGAAGTACGAGTTACTTTGCAAGTTGAGTGAGTACCCGAAAAAGAATCTGCTAGACGCGGATGACACAAAATTTGTTAGTATGGTACATAAGTATTACAATATCGGATATTTACTTAAAAAGGTAATCATTTGTTAGCATAGTAACGAATAGTTACTACGCTGTAATGATCCCATTTTCCACGCAACAATAACTGAAGTAGACTGTAGAATGTTAGTTTAAGTGTTTGGCGTAAACTGGAGAAAATTTACATTCCTCATGCCAACGACAACTAGAAGAGTAATGCTACAGGACGTACCGCTTAGAATAATTATTATGTGCACTACCTAAAATCAAGGAAATTTTTAGTTACGTGTTAATGTGAAACGTAACGCTACTTCCATGAATATAACAAATTCGCATAATTCCAACTAAGGTCCATTTACGAATGCATAGGTGTGTATTGTACTACAAAATAGAAGAAGTTTAGTCAATATTGATTAAACAGCTTATGTCTTGAGGTTATTTGTAAAGTATTAGAATAAAATC